>JANCMA020524576.1:0-10327 GCA_024336925.2 Zoanthus solanderi | reverse complement strand
CTTAAGTTGATTCTGACCTAACAGAGTTGTTTAATTGTCATTTTCAAATTTCCAGCTCTAAATAATTAATAAACCTCAAAGAATTTAATTTCAAAAATAAATATAATCGTTTTGAGTATTTTGTTGACTGTGCAATGAATATATATAACTTTTTAGAAAAAAAAATGTAAAGTCTGAGTTGTTTGATTATATTAAATCTATTTTAAACCTGCTTTCCACTTCCGTGTGATTAAAACAGAAACAGAAATTGAACTTAGTTTATAAATAGCTTTGTGAACTGAATTGAATTAATATGAAAAATCATTAATAATATTAATTTATTACATAAAACAGGAAATTATTCTAAATTCTTACAGTGTGATCACATGGACCACGGAATATTTTTGAGATGAGGTCATCACACTTGATGAAACTAAATTAACCTTTGTCTTTTTAATATTCATTGCATTTCCTGTTACATTTTCTTGGCAAATAATTGAGTTTGTCAGCATTGATAAGTGGCAAAAAATCTCCTAAAATACATAGGATTTGTTGCACTGTTACAATTGGCAATGTTTAAGTGTTTGAAATAGTTTTGCTATTTTTAGTGCTGGACATATTGATCTTGGAAGTTAAGTAATTTTTCAGTGGGTAACTTTCAAATGATAACAATGTGTGTTATCTCTACAATTAGGTATGACTCATTGACCTTATACTTTAATACCACATTATAATTTGAAGTTTTATTTTGTGATTTTGAGTGAGTTACTTTACAATGATAATAATCAAATATAAAGAGACTAGCTAGCTGCTGTATAATTTCTCACATTGTTAATTAAATGTAAGAAACTGCACAGCAAGCTAAGTAATGTTTGAGTTATTTTTGTATTATAAATACTAACCAATATTGATAGAAATATTTTATTTTATCACTTGAAATTAATGACTTGTTTGGAATACTTCATTGCATGGATAAAAAGTCATGAATATTGAAAATTTTTATTCATTACGTAAATTGAAGGTTATTCAATGTTTTTTTTTAATTTCTTTTTGTTGAAGCTGGTGAAACCAGATCATCAGTAAATTTAGATTCTTAGTTACTTGTTTTCCAAATTTGGTATCTGGAAAGGTATTATATTCTGGGCATTCAAGTTTAGTTTAACCACTTTTGTAACCACTGTGGAATTTAATGATGTCAAAATGATCTGTTGTGTGGTCCGATTGATACTGATTCGTTTACGGCTGTTCACCCAGAGCAAATTCTTATTCTGATCAACATTAATTTTCTACATGACTTACAAGACCAGCTGGCCAGAGCTGTAATAATAATGTTTATGTCACATCAGGCTTTTACACAATCTGTGCACTGTAAGTTGGTTCTTATTAGTACATTAAGTTTTTTTCTTATGTTTATGAAAACTGAAAAATTTGCTATTCACACCTCAGGTTTGATGTTTTAGAAGAAATAGTTTTCTAGAAAATAACAATCATGATAAAAGTCTTCCAAGCAACACTTTTCATTCCTTAACTAATGATTATAACTTACAGTAACTTTCCTTCATGGTTAATGCTATGTTTTAATGAGGTCAGTTATAAAAATTTTTGTGTAACTGTTATCTATCTGACGTTTTATCTATCAAAATGACTCTGTTGATATAAATATCTTAGCATCAGCCTGTTACCAAAGTTTAAATGGGATGAACAAAGCCAAACTTAATTATAAACTAGTTCATATTTTGCAAAACATGAAACTTTTCTAAATATTAACAATTAATCTTGATCACTGTTAGTGTTTATCTCAGGAAACAAAGTTCTTTTGGTGTTCAATTACAGAAAGTTTTTTTAGGCACAATGACAAAATTTTATGTAGTAGATAATAATAATAAAAAAGTGCAGCTAACAGTTTTAACTGTAACAATAATTAAGTTTACAGATTAAATATAGTAATAAAAACGGTTTAATATTTAAAAATTGTTGGCCATGGCAATATTACATTGAAAAATGACTGATTTTAAAACAATTATAAGCTGTGTCAGTGATTCTAAAGAAATGGTTGGAGAATTTCCTGTTTTAAAATTTAGACTAAGAAAAAGGAGAAAAAAGTATGATTTTGTACAACACTAACATCCAAAGTTTAATGTCAGTGTTGTTTTTTTTTTCCTTTTTTCCTAGCTAGATGTGATACTTAAGAAAACATCTCTAGTACTGTTAAAAATATCCTGGTTCACCTCACATACTGTAGAGTTAAATTTTTTAATCCCCATTGAAGTCTTGAGTTGATGGAGCCGAAACCAATTGTAGAATTGCACACAATTTAGGCATCCTGCTGTTGAACAGTAACTGTTTTGCTAGTTTTTTCAGCAGCATTATAGCTATGTCTGTTCAGATATCTATAAAATGTATACAAAGTCATATAAATTTTTAAATACTGTTTTTGCATATTTTTAGTTAAAAGGAGTCTTTGTTATTTAGCAGCATTTACCCTTTCAGTACTATTTTCATAGTGACTAACTTTATCTTGTAGGTGGCTTCGCTGACTTTGGGAAACTCTTTCCAACATTATGCGAGAGACACCATGGTGGGCCATCCAGGAACTCTTCAGGAGTGTTCTCTACACCATGTTTTTCTGGTGAAAACTTAGCACCAACAAAAGTTCTTCCATTTCTTTATCTTGGTTCCCAAGAAGATTCTCTAAACAGTGAACTTCTGAAAGACTTTGCTATAGACTATGTATTAAATGTAAGCCAATCATGCCCCATGTCAGAAAATCAAAAATCTGGTCACTGCTTGAGAATACCAGTTCGTGACACAGGCACTGAAAATATTGTTGAATGGTTTGACAAAGCATTTGATTTTATAGGTAAGTTGAATGAGTTCAAGCTTTCTTAGTTTTATTACAATTTTATTTTAGGCAAAGTGTGAAACTGTCCACTTGCTTTACAAAATATATTCAAAAAACATTAAATAGTGTGTTGCTTGTTGCATGCAGAGACAAGGAATTGAGATTTCTTGATTCACAGATTCCTTGAACATAGATTAAGGAAAATGAGGTTGAGATGGTTTGTCATGTAAAACGTAAAAATGAGAATAGCATACTTATGAGAGCAATGGAGCTGAAGTTTGAAGGCCAGTAGGTGATGATGAAAGATTCAGACTAAACTCTGTTTAGATTTGTTATCAAAATCATTAGGTTTTAACACAAGGTTTAAAAAATGAGTTTTTCTTCATTATACCTGTAAAACATATTAACAGGAATTATACCATGATTTAGTTTTCAGAGTATTAACTGTAATAGACATAATTTATTATAGTGTAAGTTATGTCACTTTTTATAATATTTTTTACAATATTGCAGACAAGGTTCGGGAAGGTAATGGTCGAGTTTTGGTTCACTGTTACGCTGGTGTATCAAGATCAGCTACAATGGCTATTGGTTATGTGATGAAGCACTTTCAGATGACACTAGATGAATCATATAGGTCAGTTGGACAGCAGAATTTTAAAGTGCAATTTTGTCAATTTGTTCCTCGTTAAGCTTAGGTCACAGACTCAAATCTCATTTTTAATTGTTCATTAGCTTAAAGTACCTAATCTTGTACATAATTATGCTAACAAGTCAGATTGTAAACAAAGACTTCATTAGCAAGAATTTGCCATTGTCTATGAACCTTGAACAAGTTTTACTCACAGTTATTTGTGCTATAACTTGAAGGTTTGTAAAAGAGAAGAGACCAACTATTTCCCCAAACTTAAACTTCATGGGCCAGCTAATGCAGTATGAGAAGAGACTTGCTAGTAAAAGATCACACAGTTCAGTTTGGCATAGCAGAGAAGATTTGAGCTGCCCAGATCTGAGCTTTACCAGCAGCCACAATGAACAGCCAAAGAAACCTTTAAGTGTCTCCTGCTGTAGCCTGAAGGAAGTTGGCTCTGATATGTCAGCAGTATCTAAAGGTCACAGAGAAATGACAGCTCAAGTGTCGTAAAGTTACCCCAGATCTACAGTATTCCTGTAATCAAGTTAAACCTGTTAACCGTAAAGTTTCACCTGTAGTCTTTTTGTTGAGTTTGTATTTAGACTCAGGAGTATGGACCATAAATCATTCTAGGTTTCTGGTAACACATCTTTCTTGTAGGGTCTAGTGCAAAAACAAATTAAGTAACTTTTGATGAAATACTAAATTCTCCCAAGGGTGATGAAGAGATAATGAGGATAATGTAGGGAGAAATAAGAACTTGATCAAAATTCTTTTGTCTAGTACAAAAACAATGCGACTTTGTAATGAAATGCTGAATTCTCCCAAAAGTTATGAAGAGCTAAGAGGGATAATCTAGCGAGAGTTGAGAACTTCATCAAACATCACTTCAGCCATTTTTACACTAGACCTTTCAATTCTTGACCTTGGGTGTATTTCTAGCTAACACTAATCTAAATTAACCTATTTACTGTAGAAATTTCCTCTTAATGTCGATTCACATTTAAAACAATGTGTGCTAACAATGCACTATAGCTCAAGAGAATCCTGACTTCACACTTGGTGAAACACACTAGTTTAATGCTTTATTCGCTGCAGTTTTAGCCGATATATAAAAGTGTAATAAGCCAAATCAGTGTGGTTTTGTGAGCCACTGTATACATGAAGGAAAATTTGCCCTGGGCCTAATTTCAGTTGGCATGTGGTATTAAAACCACGTTCAGATCTGAAAGAAAGTGGTTCTCAAAGATGTTCTGTGTATCAAAGTTGACCAAAAAATATTTTATAAGCCAAGGTGAAAATAACATGGAGCATTTCTTAATTCAGCTGGTTCCTTTTGCAATCATGCCAAGCTCTCATTTTTTTCTCTTAATGTTGCAATTTGTTTTAGATGTCCAGGGTATATTTTCTTAATTATATCAAGGTCACTCTCAGCTGTTTTGACCTGTTATATGTTCCGATTATATATGTATGTACTTCAGATGAGAATAGTAGCCAAGAAGACAGCTAAAATGCACTGTCAGTCTGCAAAGGAAAAACCATTTTGCAAGAAAATGAAAAAGTAAGCCCCATGGGCTTTCATGCCTTAGTATGCAAAGCACAAGATTCTTTATACACCATCTACAACAAAAAGTAATACATTTTGTTCACCGTAGTCATAATATTTAAAACATAATTTTAAAATCAGCGTATAGATATTATTTCATCCCATTGTTAATTTGTGATTAAGATCAATCAATTTTCTCTTATAACTTTCAAGCTTTGTAAAATTGTAGTATTAGGGATAGAACTTATTCATAAATGGCAACCATTTTTTATTAGTATCTTTTGTCTTCATTCAAACTGGCCTCAATAGCCTTCGTGTTCGAAGACCATCTTACCCAAAACGAGGCTAGTGAGGATAATATCAAGACAAAGAATACTAAACTTGCCGTCATTTATGAACAAGGTCTATAATCTTGAATTTTCTGTTAGAAAATACAAAGCCTAGGTAGAGCTTATAAATGAGTTTATTAGCAGGGGTTTTGAAACATGTACTATAATTTAACAATCGAAGGGCCTAGTGCAAAAACAACTTAAGTGACTTTTGATGAAATGCTAAAGTCTCCCAAGGGTTATGAAGAGATAATGAGGATAATGTAGAGAGAAATGAGAACTTGATCAAAATTCTTTTATGTCATTTTTGTCTAGTCTAAAAACAATGCGACTTTGTATGAAAATTAGTGCTGAATTCTCCCAAAAGTTATGAAGAGATAAGAGGGATAATCTAGTGAGAGTTGATAACTTCATAAAACGTCACTTACGCCATTTTTGCACTAGACCCTTCAGTTAGCCTTAGAGGACCAAAGGACTATGGCTCATTAGCCCCTTAGGCTAAAGGCCACTAGAGGTACTTGAAGTCCATGAGGCAAAGAGCTCCAACTAGCAACTGTTTTAGTATCATTCTACTAGTTCAACAAAATACTATAATGGTTGAAAATCTGTTTTATTTGGGAAGAAAACATCCTTTTTGTTACTATTGGCTATTCAGAGTAGAGAATTAGAGTGTTGCAGTTTTAACATTCATCTAGTAGAGCGATACTAAAATTGAATCTTATCCAAGCTTTTTCAGCAATAAATGCACTGACATGCCATTATTGGTAGGACAATTTATTTGTGCGACTTAAAATCTGAAAAATGGCACAGAGCAAATCAGTGAAGCCTTATGCACAAAATAAATCTCCTATTAAAATATTTTTCTAGTTTATATTTTCCAACTATATTAACCTTGGTATAAGACCCCCCACTGTCAAAACAATACCAATATAAAAACTATTTGAATGAAAGAGAGTTTGCAGTTTATTTATGGTTTAATAAATTTAGTTTTAACCAGTGAAGGTAACAATGTGGGTGTAACCTTAAATGACAAGTTTCTGTTGATATCTTTTAATTAATAGTTTTCAAACTGTAATTGTAATTTCAAAGTTTTTTATCATTTATGCTTGCATTTGTAGTTATTTCTATACATACAGTAATGGTACATTTTATATCCTCAATAACTTGTTACAACTAAAACACTAGTTTATGTCTTAGACCCAGGGGGGGGGGGGGGAATCCCAACTTTAGGGAGCAGGAATGCTCGTCAAAATTGAAGGATTTGGTGCCTCTTAGGGTGCCAGAGATGAAATTTTACATTTGCATACAATGGCGTACCTTCTAGGGCTTCCTCAGTAGCACACAAAAGTGTTTGATGCTGTTATCTTCAGCTTTGTTAAAATGATTGAAATGTCTGCATGTACGGTTTTGGATGGCATCTTTTAGGGATTAAAATCAACCTGAGCCACACCAAGATTGGTTCCACTTAACAGTTCCCTTCAAATTTTACAACGAGCATGCCTACCCCAAAAGTTTGGGAGTCCCCTCCACAGGATCTTAGTTACTTGTACAGAATAATGCTTTATCAGTTTGTGATGATTGCACTACAGGTCCTTGTTATAAATAATGTATATACCGTCTACTGAATGACCTGGAGTCAAAGTTCTTCATAAAGCTATTTAATAAACCCAATTTTGTTACTTGGATGTGATGGTTGAAGATTAGTATCCAAAACTGTTTGTGGAAACAGCTTTTAACTTAATTCTTAAAAGTTTCAGTTTCAAAGTTTTATGTTTCTGGTGAAACAGGGAATCGTTTTTGTTTTAAAACTGAAATACTGTATGTGCCTTACGTGTCCTATTGACAAGTAAAACCAGCAAAGGAAGATGGCTGTTTTGACCTTCACTGACTTGAGGAACTTGCTCAAACCCCATCAGAAAACCTTAGGAATTTCATTGAGAGGCTCTGGCTAGTTCAGCAGAATTTTACTATCCTAAACTAGAGTTAAACTCCCAAATCCTAAAATCCCAAAAGTATGTGTGTAGTACTCGTAAAAAAGAATCTGATGCTAACATTTCAGACATGGTCCTAAGGCAACATTAGTAACAAGCATCATCCCTTGAATCTTCATAAATAAAAGTGAACCTGAATGTTAAAAACCATGGTGAGCAGTTTTGACATTTTAGCCCTCTCATTGATCAGCATGGCGTAGCTAGTACACAGGCTCAGGTCTCCACTAAGGATAATAGAATTATTAAATGACATCATGTGGAATGTGACTGCTGATATTAAGACAGGGATGTTCAAAGGCTGGTTAAAATTAACTCTAGATTGAGCAAAACTTTAAGGAGCAATTCTTATAAAACACTGTTCAGATTTTCCAAGGAAAAACCTTGCTTATACCAAAACTACAGCTCAAACCCTTACCTGTAAGGCTGGAAACAAGAACAGGAGATTTAACCCAGGGTCAGTGCTAATCAGCTTTTGAACAACTGGGCCCAGGCTATCTCAAATACTTGCAATGGTTTTTCGCAAGTTTTAAATAAAGGGGCTAACCGTTATTTTGAAAAAAGGTTCTTCAAAGTTCTTGAAGTTTGATTATGACTTTTAAAAATGAGGAGGTCGTCAAAAGCAGTAGTGCAAGCTTGTTTCATGATTTAGAGCATTATTTTTGACTTTTAAATTAAAATTTCTTACAGTATTGATGATCAAACATCTCGATCGAGACTTCATTACATCAAGACTCTTACTTTTTAAACACCCCATAAGTTATGCCTTCGTTTAGGTAGGTTGATACACTGCCTGAAGTCAAACTCAAAACTCTCAGCTCACACAGCTATTATGAGCAGGTATTTCACCACAAAAAGACAATTTTATTTCTACCTGCTTATGAACCCTTTTAAAAAAACATAGAAATAAAATAATCTCAGTCTGCAAATACAAATTTTAAGAAACAATTAATATTTTATTTCATAATTTTATGCTTAAACTTATGTATAACAACTTTAGAAAAACATTAACACTAAA
The DNA here is from genome assembly GCA_024336925.2 of Zoanthus solanderi. NCBI lineage: Eukaryota > Metazoa > Cnidaria > Anthozoa > Zoantharia > Zoanthidae > Zoanthus > Zoanthus solanderi. The sequence continues at coordinate 1,991 of JANCMA020524576.1, read as the reverse complement.
AAAGTACTAACTGTGTTGAAACGTATAAAATCTTAAATACTTTGTTAAAATTACATGGAATTTATAATTTCTTTATTCGATATCTTTAAAACTATTACAAATTCAAATTACATTGCTTAAAGAACTAGAATATGTGAAAGTTTTAAAATTAATGGATAAAAGATCTGTTTTTCAAAGCCAACTTCCTGACAATTCAAGAAGTCACAATCGTTTACAAGGATTTACATAAAATTATGCAACTGAAGCACAAACCGATCTACCTTACTTGATTTATGCATCGCTGCCCATTGAAATGATCAGGTTTTTTAGTGATGAGGTTCACGGAAAGATAAAATCCTATTTAAGAATTTAAAATGTATTTGCAACCTCAAGTCTTGAGATCTGAAAAACGACTAATTCTGAGGGAAATTTTTGAATTCTTTAAAATATCTTCTTTGCTTTGTTTTCAAGAAAAAAATTCTTATCAAAAACAATATTACAATATAGTATTTGATATTCTGTAAACGAAGATAAAACGAAAACTTTTAGAACTTTAGTTCTAATATTATTTTGCGGAATTCAATATTTACATTTTGGTATATACATGTAATAATTTCTTGTTTAGTTATATTTTCTACCAGTTTACATTATAACACTCAAGCTCACACTCCGGTTGACCTTATTTCCAACTAGCCGGGACTTGCGATTATAATTCAGTGCACTAAGAGGCTGGGCTTGAAGGCCTTTCTGTTGCTTAGCAACTTGAAGTTCCCTAAAGGATACAAATAAGGGAACTTATTCAACACACTATGTGTTAAGAGAAAAATTAACAGATAAATAGACATCACATATTTGAAGTAAAAAAATGTGACAGTCTACAATGTGAATAAAAAAAAACACAGCATTGGAACTTCTTAATACATTTGATTTCACCTTAATGCTTAGAGGGGGGTTAGTACATCTTTGGTATTTAAAAACCCCATGGTTTTCCAGCGACCTTTTTTTTGTTTTTCCAGGACTCCCTTTTACTTTTTAATTAAACTCCTAATCATCTTCATCGAGTTAACTTTTCCTTCTCAAAGTTTCTCTGTGCAATGGCCTACATGTATTTTTAGGTTTACCTCAGAACTTTTTCTATTCAAAATCAAGAACTATTCATCTCCTGCAAGATACATGTCAGTACCAACTTTACAAGCAACTTCTTGCAATCTTTCAATCTGAGTTCCTACAAGTTCCAGAAGCTCTATATATTTGACACCAATCTACAAGTTGAACTCTGACCATTGTCATGATCATACATGTGCTTTTTCATATGACTGTTTACTAAATCCTCTATAAATCCTTTTGCTGCTTTTGCAGGTTCACCAGTACAATATAACTTTTTCATCACTTTCTTTGCCTTGAGTACAGTCCCTGTCTGTCTGCTAGAAAACCACAAGTTTTCTTTGCTTCTTGCAGCAAACTTTCTCCTACCGGTATACGCTTCTCCTATGAATCACACGTACCAGCTGAATCTTATAAACCTCAGTTACAGCTCTCGGCCTTTTAATTTTATACACAACTTGATATCTCTAAAACAGTGACCCTTTGCCTTTAAGAACAGGAATGCAGTAAACTAAACATCCAATCTTATAACACATAAATTTCCCTTAAGGTATCAAGGGTTTTAAATAAGGGGCTACAGCTGGCCAATTTTGCCACCTACTTGAAATAAATTTGCAGTCTTCTCTGAGAGCAATTTTTTCAGACCATGCAAAGAAAATGATAAATATCAGCTCCTTCACCATCTATTTCTGCACTATCATTACCTTAAAAACTGATTGAAAACTCTCGTGGGTACTGTGCACTTCACTTTCTATTAGAAACTTCTAGGTTATAAAAATTATGAGTACCACTTGCACCAAAGATATACACTTTGTGTCAAATTCTACGTACACAACAATAATAATTAGACACAACCCCTCCCCTGATAAAGCCCGCTACCAACGTGGCCATACTGCCTATTATTGTGA
>JANCMA020524471.1:0-10327 GCA_024336925.2 Zoanthus solanderi | reverse complement strand
TGTTCTTCACCTTTTCTCAGCCTCAGCATGTTCTTAACATGTTCTTAATTTTTTGGCGATTTTCAGCCTCATGTTCTGATAAAAAAGGTTCTTATAAAAAAAAGGGTGTAGTTAATTTCAACCTAACTAATGTCAAACTAATATTCATGTTCTTGTATCAAACCTCGGTTTAGAATATTTTTTAAGGTGGACATGCTTGCCTTCTCAGAAAACCTGAACAATGTAAAGATTATTTTAGAAACACTTAAGTCTTTTACAGGGGAAGAAGTTATGTTTTCAATTTTGGTTTTAATCGAAGATAAAAGTTGACCGCAGTATTGGCCAATATCATGATCAGTGTTAAAGGACTGGTGTGTTATTAGTAAGAAATATACATGCACGCTTTTTTTTATAAGAACCAGTCGAAATTTTACCGAGGCTCATTGTTTTTAATTTTTGGCTGCTTCAGCCTCAATTTGTTATTATTAATTTTGTTCTTATTTCTGTAAGCGGTTTGAAACGAGAAATCGAAACAAAAAGACAAGGCATTGAAAGACAATGCTGATCGTCTGTATTTTGAGGAGATCTCTATATACATTTATCCAAGATAACTGACCACTGTGCATTTTGTCCTCACTCGCACGGTCCTCGCGCCCACAGGCTGCAGTGGTCAATTTCTTTCGTTGTCTAACCATTTTACAAGATTCAGTAAAGTTTCAACAAGAAACATTTTCACCTTTTTTCAGCCTCATCCTGAGCTTGTTCTTAAATTGTTTATAATTCTCGGTCAATCTGAGCCTCACTGTTCTTATAAAGAAAACGTGTATGGTATCACGATTAAAAGTTGCTATCCTTGATTTTTTGTTTTTCTTTTTTGCTGTTACTAAATTCAGAAATACTATTTTTTAAGCTCAAACGGAACTAAAAGTATTAGCAAAAATTTGAGTATCGTCATGAAGCCAGCTGGGTATAGAATGCATTTTCATATGTCAAAAAAGATATAATTACTCACTTCACCCAAATCTTTTTCATTCTGATATGTTTAATGAACGACTTTAGCAGTATTTTAAGCTTGTAAAAGAGACTAGCTAAAAACTAGAGCTATTTCGCTTGAAATTAAAATTTGTTGTTATGCAGTGACATCGGGGTGTATTTTAGTAAATTGGCATCAGTTACATTTACAGATTTCTTAACAGTTTTTTACATGTTACATGTTTGCATTACGAATATTTTTTTTTTAAAAAAATAAAAATTTAGAATGGCAATGTAGTTATGAGACTGACGAAGCATTTACAGCCGTTAAGAATTTTGTTAACTAAACCACTGGGTAAATTGACGTCCATTGTTCATCAAGAACTTGTCCCAATGCAAATCAAGTTATTATGTTTTTCAGACACTGAAAATTCCATCTTGTTGGTTTTAAGTTCACTCCGCATGTGTTGGACGAAACGTTTTTAATTTTGTGAAGTCTACAAAAGAGAAACCAGCGAAAAATCAAAAAAACTGAATTATTAATTTTGATTAAAGTCAAAATTTCTAAATATAGTGTGCTGAGGTTTTTCACACACTGAATAGTTCATATTTACTGTTTCAAAAACTGGATGCAGCTTATGTGATTCAAATTGAAGGGACGCAGAGCTTTTTGACGCCATACTGTCAGTTGATTAATTAATACGGAACTACGACGCTCTCTGTTTGACAGTCACACAAAAAGAGAAGGATCGTCGATTGTTGCCTGTTGGGTGCATCTTAGCAAATATAAAATAATCTTAAAAGATATAAGTTAGCCACTTAATTGTTTTAAGTAGATCAACAATTCGTCTCAAAAAAATTAATCTGGTATGTTAAATGAAGGGCTGTCAAGTCATATTTTAAATTTTTACGAACAGCAATTTACTCAGAATATAAAGAAAAATTGCATAAAAAAAATCATCAATTAGATTGTAAAGGAACTTCTAAAATTTTTAAGTTTACGGTTTTGAAAAATACATTCATTTTTAACTATTCTGAAAACCAAGCAGAATGCAATACGGCAAATTTTTGGTGTAGATTTCAATTAACTTCGCTTTTATACTTGTCATATGGCAGGGGCTTGAAAATAATTGTGAGTGGGAGTGAAAAAATTAAAAGTAGGAGAAAGATGAAATCAGTTTAAGATTACTTCTGTCACGAAATTCAGCGACTCATTTGCCCCACTTGAAGTTACCAATTGATATCTCCATTCATTTCCAGCTATGAAATGTATTTCAAGTGATGTCTTTTATGACAATGAAGAAGGAGGCATCTGTTGGAAAAAAGTCATTTTTTTAAAATTAATGGCCAGAAAATAACTCCGCCGATGCGAGTGTCAATGTATAAAAACTCGAATGAGGACGCCGAGTTTATTAGTGATGGCCTCTGTTGCTAAATCCAATAAACTCACTTGCCAGTAGATATTTCCAGATTTTTCCAGCAACGAATTGCATAGAAATCGATTTCTTTTCGAGAATGAAGCAGTAATCTATTAATGGGGAAAAAATCATTAGTTACACTTTTGCGAAGATTTTGCCAATCTGAACTTCGATTATTTTAATCCCACGTACAACATATAGCATTTGAACTCCAATTAATGACTCTAGTCAATCTGTGCTAAACTAACAAGAATGGTTCTCTTAAAAATTCATTCAAACAATCATTGGTTTAGCATGAACAACGCGTAATGTAAACTTGTCTTCACAAAAACCGTTGACTTCATTAAAGCTCATTAAATACTGCGAGTGAGTCATTTAACTTGCTTTTTTACTGGTTGATTTAAAAAAAATTGATAAAAGATCCCATGTTTGGATGTTTTCTAGTGCAATTGTGCTTTATTAATATGTCTGCCTGCATCTACGTATACTTGCATGGCAACACTTTTTCTACTTGCGTTTTGGGTTCAAAAATACACAAATTTAAGACAAAGTTGCTACGAAAAAATTTTCGAAAACTAGGAAGAAACTTTAGTGTTTTTTTTTTTTTAATTTCCCCTCCTTCAATCGACATCCCTTTATCTCTATTACTAGTTAAATTTTTATTAACCGTTGTAACAATGAGATACGATTTCTTCAGGAAATTTTTCGGTGCTAGCTACTTTTCAATCTCGAGAATGAAGCAGTAATTTATTACAATAAAAAAAGAATTCAAAATCAGACGCAAAAGTTAAAAGTTATTAACACTGTTTTTTGCGATTGTTTACGCTATAAGTATTAGTTTTGTCGTTTTAACAGTAACATCTTACTCAGGAAGGATTTCGGTGCTACTAGTACTAATTTTCCACTTCGAAGCTGTGTCTTTTGTTACAGTAAAAAAATGAATTCAAATTGAGACGTGAAAGGTAAAAGTTATTAATGTTGTTACTTTGCGCTTATCTATACTTTGTATATATATTAGTTTTGTTTAAAATTTTTCCAATTAGTAGTTTCACTTGACGCGTGACGCTAATCACAAATCACTAGAATTATTCATTTTAGCATTGCTTGTTATATGACTTAAAAAGGAATATTGCTTTTAGAAATAACCAATCTAAACGCGCAGAAAAATAGAAATGATTCATAATCTTTAAAAAGTGCGAGGATTCGAATGTGACACTTGAAACTTTGAAACAAATTACAATCAGTTTCTATGTGAACACTAACAAAATTGGAGGATTTTTGAGGTGAGCTAAAACGTGGAATAATATACCATCTATAATATTTAATTTTATCTCTGTATACTATTTTTGTTTGACTTTTTTTTTTATCATTTCTTTCTGTTTTGCTTCTTTTTTCCTTCTTATTGTTAACAGTGAAGCAAAAATGCATCTTTTAAAATCAATGCCGCACTTCTTAGAATTTCTATTTTGCCTTTTGACGGCTTCAGTAATGAAAAATATATACTACTTGAAAGCAAAAAATAAATTCTATTCTCAGGGGTGCTCAAAATCTTAAAGAAGCTTTAGTGTGTTCAAATTTGAAAATAAATGAGTTTCAAAGGAAATGATGAATCAATAGTTGAAAATTTCACTCATGGCCGAAAGCAGAATGGCAATTAGAGAGCCACTTGATGGAGGGATTAAATATGAAAATAATGCTTTTATCTCAGACCTTAACGTTTTGTAGACTTATCAATCACTTTTTTCTTAAAAAGGTAAAGTTGACATCTTAGAAAAGCACAAAATTTACAGCGCCGAGAGCGTTTGAATAAATTGTAAAATCGATCATAATCGGAAATAAAAACAAGGCATTTGTTTTCTCGTATAATTGTATGATCTTGCTTTAGCATACGCACATTATTTCTCTTTATTTGAAATATTTTCTTCTTAGGAAATCTTGATGGCCGTACCGGTACATAGAATTTTAGATATTATTATATAGATTTATATGAACTTATATGAATTAAGATAGGTTGAAAAGGTTTTTTTTTTTTTTATCAGCCTGCCTTTTAAAAATTTCCAGCTAAAATGATTTTAGGATTAAGGCAGATTCTAATGAAATGCTTTCGTTTAATCAAAGATAAGATCTTTGATTTTAATGTGATGTTGCACTAAATTAAATACAACTACAGAAGGAATATTCCCATGAAATATTATCTATTCACACTTAACAATAAATGAATGATAGAAGTTATATTGATTTTTGAGATTTCTGACATGAACTTATAGATGATTGGAAATTATATTATAAGGGCTCTTTTAAACTACAGTTAGTTTCAACACAGCTTTTTCATATTTAACTGTATGCTTAATTAATGATAATTTTTTTAAAAAGATATTTTAAACTTACAACATTTTGGAGCTATTTTAAAAAAGCAACAACAAATTATAAAAGCCACAAAACTGTCTTAACGAGAAACAACTTTTAAAAATTGCCTAAGAAAACATCAATCCGTTTTTGATGAAGTCAACGCTCCATTTTTTAAGTTTGAGAAAGTGATTATCTAAAGTATAAAAAAAAATATTTTGCTTTCAGAATGATTATAAAGAACTAAAACCCTTTATAGAGTTCCATGCAATCACTAGGATAAATAAGCTAAAGAGAAAAAATCCAGGCTTTTAGATAGCTTTTTATATATATGTTTCCTAAACAAAAACAAACATATATTAACCCGATTTCCTGATTTAGCTTGTGGATTATGATTAATTCATAACTTACACTGTTTGATATTTCAAATACTCTCGAGAAATTTTTATTTCAACAAACCTAAGAAAAAAACAATAAATCTGTATCAAATCAAACGAACTGTTATTTTCAGTTTTTAAAACAATTGACAAGTTCAAACAATAAATGTAGAGTGTTATTAGTAATTCAGATTAATGGCCGAGGGTTTAACTGCCTTCTTCATCACCAGTTCTGCTTTTTATTGGTTATATTCACTTTTACTAGAGTACAAAACTAAATTATATATAGCCAACATCAAACTACGTGACGTTAAATTTTAAAGAAAATTAAAAAAAGAATAAAAAAAAACTACAAGTAAAAATCACAAGTTTATCTAACTAAAGTCACCAGATTTCAAGACGAGACGCTTGTTTTAACTATAACAATAATATTTTTTATTCAGCCAATATTTAGATCACGGTGCAAGTCGTGGATTGTATCAGATATTCTAGTTGCTTTGCTTCTAACATGGCTGGGACTGTTTTTTTTTTTTTTTTTTTTTTTTACATAGTTTAATTAACGCGGAAAAATCACAGTTCTATAGAGATTATTGTTTGGCCTCATTTTGTTTCTGAATTTGCTTCTGATTAAAGGTTTCCATAGCAAGATGTTTTTTTTTTGGTTATGACGAGATTAACAACGAATCTTTCGGCTATTCAGACAAGTAACTCAGACGCAATTTGGCAAACTCATTATAAATTCCAACGTATTGCTCTTTGTTAAGTAAATCATTGTGGTTTATTCAACACAGCGTTATGCGTTTTTCGGTGAAATGAAAACTGTTTATTTCCTTGTAAACATTGACATCGGAAAAGATAGAGCCACACTAGTTTGTTCTTTTATCATAAATTCTTACACGTCCATGCGAGATATAGGGGGTAGTTTCAGAATATACTTCAAGCTGTCTTAATTAAAAGGCGAATGAATGCCCACAGATTCTTCATCCTATTTTGAAAAGAACCACAGTGATGAAGTTTCACGCTTGAAGAGTCCGTGACATGCTTAATCTTTGCTGTGTACTCGCGATACAGAAAGTAATTTTATGTGTTGACATTACTAATAATTCGGAGATGCCAAAAAGCCATAATGAAGTTGTCTTTTCCTTCACATCTTCGTATTAGATTACGATAAAGTAACAGACAGTTTAAGGCGTTGAAATGCCATTCTGTGTTGCAAGGCTCTTTACTTAAAAGTTGCTGTGTCCATCTGCATTTGCGAAAGAATCGGACATCAAGAAGATTCAATAAACGGAATTCAAATTGCAGGTAAGAAGAACAAATTCAAAGGACCCCCTGTCAACTACCGCACGTCAATTATATTCCTAAAGTCTATCTCTGCAGTTGAGATAATCTTAAGTCTTTGAATTGAAAACCCAAGGTAGGATTTGATCTCCTTTTTCAGTAATATTGCGTAAATAAATTTTAAGTAGAAGGTACTGAGCACTGTCTGATTTCATGGCCCAAAAACCAAGATAAACATTATTTACTAAATAGTCGTAAACAGACATTTAAAATAAACGCGTGCCGTGACAATGACAAAATGGTAAAAAACATTTCTTGTACTTACAACTACAACTATATTCTTTTTTTAGATCTTGCCTAGTATTTTGAAGATCGTGACAGTGTTTAAAAGGTGTTTTTTAAAAGTACTTTCATCTTGTTGAGTTTATATTTATCTCATATCTGGCCACTCCGTCGCCTTGCTATGTTGTTTCGATTCCCTCTGCCTTGGGGCGCTCTGTTTAATGAATCGCCAGAAGAAAAGTCCTATTTTAATTAAAAGAAGATATACCCTCAACATGAAAATGATCGTGTTTCACCTAAATTGTTTTTATTTCTGCAGTTAACTAAACTGTTTTCTTTCGGGTGCCCCAGACACGTTGCCAAGTGTTTTCCAGTTGCTGGCCAAGCTTTCTTGTATAGTTTGAATAATCATAACTTTAAAAATTTTGATTGTCCTAAACCGTCAAACAAGTTGGTAAGTCTTAACTTAAATGCCTAACTGAAATTGAAGTGTATGATGAAATTAGAATTTAATATAATACAAAGCTTTTCAATGAAGTGGTCAAATAGTGGTCAGCTTTTCAAACTATCTCTATATACGTATAACCTCTTGACTTTCATCTTGTGTCAGTCACATTTAGTTGTTTAATTACGTAGTTGCAAGAAATTATTTCGCTTTATTCTTTGTGTAGTCTGCTACTAGGACAAATTTTACACTCAGTATTGCATCTATGCAAATCAGTGGATTGCATGGAGAATGTATGCATGTGAAAGCACCTCCCGAAAGGATGAACGGTTATTCTGTTTGCGAAAGGTTTTAACATCGATGAACGCAGGGCCAGGAAGGAGTCTTGTTTTTATTTCTTTTTACTGTCAAAAAGACATGTTATTCTTTTTGTGTTTACCCTGTCTCGAGGTTGCCCAGAATAACAAAAAGAAGTCAAAGATCATTTTACCTCATATTTATCAAAAGACTACACACTCGTCAAAAAACCTTTCACCATAAGGAAATGACAACCATAAAAATGACTTCAATGGCAATGCTTTTCTCGTCATTAATTAGTTGATGTTTTTCATAATTACGAGCGATTGTCCTGTTCGCTAGCAGTTTTCACTAAGCATTTTTAAACTTTGCGTGCATGTTGTACAGTTCGATACAGATCTTAGTTTCAAATTTTAAAAGCTATTTGTCGGCCCTGAAATTGACAGTATTTTATTGACAGACCGAATTTACCGAAGTGAAAAAAAAAACTTTGGTTATCTCGTAAATCAGACATGCTCGTTTTTTCAGTCATATTTGAATATTGAACTTAATCCTTTGCGCTTCTCTGTGCATGGAAATCTTAGCTGTCAAATCGTTTGAAGACATTGACGGCTTCCAAAAGCCAGGTAAACTTTCTATAATTGTGGTATTACCTTGAAACTTGCCAAAGTTACATAATTTCATAACTACTAGTTGCAATTCAGAAGGTATACAATACCTTCAAGTATCTGTCAGCTGTCAGACTGCGAAAAGAAATGTTTTAAAAATAACGTTTAATTAACTGCCGCCTGTTTTACACTATTTACATTAGTGAGATATGGAAACCCCTAGAATAGTTTCAATAACTATATATCAAAAATTTTCCTTTTTATTCAAAGTAGCATCTTCTCTGGCTCAGTAATTTATTAATTTTTAATCTTTTCAAAGGTATCCGCAGTCGATTGCGACTTCATTTGTATCGTAGAAGATATATAGTAATTAGGTCCTCTATTATACTGTGTATATGCCAGACATCTGTCGATTCACTTTCAATCTTTTTGATGTTGAATGCGTGAGCTTTGCATAGGCGGCGGCGGAAAAAGTCATCATTAGACGTGTATCCTTTAAATCAGAATATGTTGGGCGCCTAGCATCGTCCTAGGTTCCGATATTGTGTTATGCGGCGCAGACCTTATAAAAAGATTAACTCCTATTAAGTACGTAAATTATTTTCAAAGTAGGTACGAGTTTGTCGGTTGTGATTTTAAAAATTATAAGATAAACTTACCACACAAGAAGCATGCTTTAGATAAATGCGGAAAAGACACTTGTGTTACATATATAACACCAAAGTGATGTTATCATTAAGATTTCAGCAATAATGTACAGAAAATTGATTTTGTGCTTGAAAAGTGATAAAGCAATTAACACCCACACTGGAGTTCTAGAAGCACGTACGCTAGTTTCTGCTCCAAGGAGAGGTCGCCATCCATCCATCAAAAAAACAAAAAACAAAAAAAACTAAAACACTCAGTGTTCTAAGTCATACTTTATTTGCTTCGAGTATTTAAGCTTTTTGTGAAATGTTCAAAAAATTTCATTCTCTATTGTTAAATTTTTGCAATTAAGCGTTTTTATCTATATCTTCTCAATCGAAACTAAAATTAAGGAGTAAACGAAGAAATAAAATCGTAAATAAGATCGCATCTCCAAACCATGGTCACGGTTATGATTTTTTTTTTGTTTTAACTTGATAAATTGAATGAATGAATAGTTGCTTTATTGGCATGACTAATTTACAAAATATTGCCAAATCTTTACGATATTTATAAGTAATACTGCTCTGAATATGAACATATACATGAACAATAGCAAGTATATATATAAAAGGCATGACTATCTAATAATTGAGTGTAACTTTAAACGGCCCTGAAGAAGCCAAAGGTCGAAACCGGTCGGCTAATAAAGTTCTTGTGGTAAAACAGCGTGGTATTTGACTCCGTGGGGCCAACTTATCCTGTACCGTCTCGTGTACTGTAGCCGATGGCGTCAAAACGTACTGGCGACCAGAAGGCAAAGATAAGAGAGCAGACTTTTTAGGCCTAGATCCTCCTCGATTCGTGCATATTGTAAATTCATTCAATGTTCCTATTACAAACGAGGAGTTCTTAGCAATTCTCAACAATGGTTAACTCGAAGCATCAGAGCTTGGGTAGTTGCCGTGAGAAAACTACGAAGGCAAGTTCTTGCACCTTGGCAGGTAGGGAAACCATGGTACTGTAAGCGGGATATTACAACGCTTTAACTGTCTCTCATGTAGTGATACACTCTCATCTCGCCTACCTGAGGCTAGGCAGCTCTGTTTGGAGTCTGCAGTGTACATATGAAACTTCAAGGCAAGCTTAGGAAAAATAGCAGGAAGGAAACAGATGTTTATTCAGTAAAAATACTGAAAACATGCATTTTATCTGGTTCTGGAACCAACTATGATTGATAGACCTACCATGGAAAACATTTTGAACACTGGGGAACATTTAGTGTTTGGAATCAAAATAGAGAAATAGGAAGGAAAAACTTAGAATGGTACCGAAAAATCTGGTAAACTTTAACTAAAACAACACTGTTTGCATTGAGAGAGTTTTACAAGTAGTTAAATTTTTAAATTTTACACCGTAGTGAATTGAGAAAGAATATTAAACAAATTGGCGTTTCGGACTGTACACTCTTTTTTTTTTATAAGAACTTCGAAATTTTCGTTTGAGGCTGAACGCTCTTAAATATTTTCGGGATATCAGCCTCAAATGTTCTTAAACATGTTCTTAAAATATCTTTAGACTTTACTGATTTTAGACAATATAAATAATACATGTACCATATGTGGTACATTTGTGTATACATTGATTTGTACATGTACTTTGTACTGTATCAAAATTTAAAATACAGTAGCTGGT
>JANCMA020524369.1:0-10327 GCA_024336925.2 Zoanthus solanderi | reverse complement strand
ATAACAGTGAATGTTATTTAACACCAATTTTCAAATTATTGTAATTTTGTTGGATCTTAATTATGATTATTATATTATTGTTACGAATAAAGATTATCATGGTAATGGTAATAATATTAATAATAATAATAGTAATAATAATATAATAATAATAATAGTAATAATATTAACATTAATAATAATAATAATAATGATAATAATAACTTGTTTATTCATACCCCTTGCCGTGAAACCACTGAATTATAGGTACAGGTCAGGGGAGTAACTTAAGTTTACAGCGAATTTGTTTGTTACAAATTAACGAAAGCGGTCAGTCAGCGGTTTCAGTGATGAGTACTGGTGCCTGGCAACTTACCTGGCCAGTATTAGTCCTGAACCAATGCCGGCGATCGTCGCATAGAAACCAATCCATCCAGACTCATTCTATGGCACAATGATTGAAGTGTTTTTAAAAATTGAGCTTAGTAACCAACACATTTTAATGTCTACGAAGGCAACTAAAAACACTCTTATTTCATTGAATTTATGGTTGGATTTAAAAAAGATTTAAGGAATAAGATTTCCTTGATGATTTAACCAAAATATATGTTACAAAGTTGTACACGCGATGTTACAAAAATTGTCACTAAGAATGTTTGGATAATTTTAAACTGTTTTGCCATTGATTACGCGTTGTTGAACTTTTTAAAACCGACCGATTTTTTCTTACAAACTGCATGCATAAACATATATATATACCGTTTTGTTCCCTTGGTAAACATTCTCAAATTTAATGTTGTTCATTCGCTACCAATAATTCTATGTTGATGAAGTAGATTGTAAGCAGATTTGAGTAATTGTCACTTGGGACAATGTTCTGTTACCGTCCCTGTAATAATACGTCATTATTCATTGTATTATCTGATTGACATTTGCTATCAAATCCTAATTATAGCCACGCCATTTTTGTAATCATATAAGCTTTAGCTATTTTACCAATAAACAAAATTCTATTAATAGTCTTGGAGTGTACACTATTCCGCTTCCATCCTACACTATCCTTTACAAGAGCTCGGTTCATTACAGTCCCCGTTCACGTTTTCTATGTATTTTAGTGATGAAATAGCAGCAGCAGTAGCAGCAGCAAACATGACCGAGCCACCTCAGGCGGTTATTCCTGGCCATGGTCTCTATTGCAGTGGTTTTTGCACAGCTCAGAACCTCTGCATTTGTCCTTTTATGCCACTATTTGATCTTGAGTATCTTACTCAAGGAACGTTGATGGAAGGTTTCCAAACTGCTTAAATGATGAGAAGTGTGGGCCTTGTCTCACTGCCTTACAGTAGAGATGGAATGACGATGGCTTGGTAGACTGTCAGTTTAATCGACATACATAGACCTTCACGATTCCACACTCTGGTGTATAGTGAGCAATAAGCAGTGGCACCGCGAGGGAATTTTAGCTTGATTTCTGGGTTCAGAGATGAATTTTCAGTCATGTCTCCTCCAAGGTATGTATACGTCTTGATCCGTGCCAATGTTTGAAGATTGAGTCTTTCACCAGCTGAGTTGTTAATGGTTATAGACCTGATGATCAGCGTTCCGTGACAAATTTCACAGCCTCAAAGAAACTCTTAGGGTCATGGTGTTTAGCCTGTCGTTCTATCTCATGTGCACGTTCAAGCCACCACTGGTTCTGTATACGGCGGAGTTCTGTCTGGCACTTATTTCTGGCAACTTTGTAGCGTTGACGATTTTGTGCAGAGTCATCTCGGAGAACTGCCTGAAGCAGTTATGCTTCTGCTCTAACACTGGTCTGTGATGACACTGTTGTTTTTAGCGAACTAATCTTTGTGGAGTCTTTGTTTGAAGCCAACAGCCTGATTGGTGGTATCAAATAGAATATCCCTCAAAGACCGCCAGTGGTGGTCTAAACTGGCAGTATTTACTTGGTTTAGTTTAGATGAGATGCTTTGACGGTGTTCGTCGTTCATTTACTTCTGCAACCTTCAAACGGGTGATGTTAAGCCGTTCGGGGCCAGGGTTGGGTCTCTTAAATACATAGATAAATTACTTGTAGTCATTGATTAGTTACCAAGACGCCACGGTTGCATGAAGTTGAGGCATTTTAAAAAAAGAATCACCCAATGTGGGGTATCATCAATACTGAGCCCGCAAGCAGAAACATGAAACTAATGCGCATGCGTCCTTATCATCGAACGAAATAAATAGACACCCTACCAACACCTTCCTAATCACCATCTAGGAAAAAACCCTTTTCATCAACATCATCATCATCTACGACAAAATCATCAATTCATCATTTTGTTACCTGAGATATGCTGAATGTCTCCAGATTGACCGCCAGTGATGCACCCCACCCGCTATATACACCTGTGCAAAAAAGGAACAATATTTAGTTTTGAAAACAAAAGTCTGTTAATGCGGAAGTCTTTCAAAATATCCAGAGGTAAGCTAATGGCAAACATAAACTCACACAACACATGAAGTTAAGTTGCAAACATGATCATGAAAAGAGAGAAGACATAATGAGATAGATTGATAGATAGTTTATTTAAACATAACATTGCAGCCAAACGGCTGGATTGCGATATTTAAATTTGTAAAAATACAATAAAAACAACCTATTTACAAGAAATAAATATATGTATAAACTCTATTTTTAAAACATCCTAATGCCTGAGTATGAAACCAAGAAAAATGTAATAAAGAGATCACGCCATTTTCTAGAAGTTTCAACTAAAGCATGTAAATTTATTTTTTAAAGCAAGCCAAATCGGTATGCAGTTCGCACAAGTATCTATTGAACTGGGGAATGTATCAATTTCAGTGCCATAGCTAGCTGGACAAGGTTTCCCTGCAATCCTCAAAGAGTGCCGAGAACGTTAACTCGTGTCTACTACGAGAAAATTCCTAACACAGACATGGAAGAAATACCACGTCGTCGTATAAATAAATGTATACACGGTATATACAAATACTATTACAAAGAATAAAAAGAACTTGGAGTAGGAGGAGGAGGCATTTGTGAACATATGAGAAAAAAGTATCATTGCAAAGAATGCAAAGAAGATGGAGTAGGAGGTGAAGGCATTTCCGAACATAGTAGACAAAAGTACATATGCCAATGGTGCCGAGGACGTGGTATTTGTGAACATGGTAAACAAAAGTATGTTTGCAGAGATTGTGGTGGTGCAGGCATTTGTGATCATGGAATAACTATAAATACTTGCAATACTTGTAATAAACTACTATATGAAAGAAATACTTGTTATCATGGATTAGCTTTTGAAAATTGTGTGGAGTGTCAAAGATAGAAATAGAATGTCAATGTTTTTATTTGTAACGTGAAACACGTTACAAATTGTCAATATTTCTTTTTTAACGAAATAACATCCATGCTATTGCTGCTGCCGCTGTCGCTATTATGATGTTAGTTTGATGTTGAGTTTGTATTCTCTTCACTGTCTTGGGAATAGTCTTGTCATCTAGACTTTCAATTGGAATACTATCACCAACTTTTCGTAACATGTGCGGTAGTTTCTTTTTGCTCGTCCGAGGTTGTGATGTATGCCAACACTAACTGTCCCGTCAGCATTCACATCAGAATTCACACCAAGTTTCATCTTGGTAGTCACACGTTTTAACTTATTGTTATACCCCACAGTACTTTCTGTGTTAATAACCATCTTACTTGGCATCAGCCATGTCCCGGGTGATATTGCCAAGTCTACTTCACCTTGGCCTCTTGTACTGCTAGTTGAAATCTTTGGACAGACTTGCTAATATCTGGCTGCTTCACCGCATTTTCTAGTAGTACTAAAAATTCACGTCGGACCTCTTGGTCACTTCCAGAGTTTCCAAGTATTCCACTTCGAACGTTTACTTGAGCGCCTAAAATACAGTATACAAACGTTTCATTTGATTGGTTCAATCTTGCTTGTAAAGCTTTTGTTAGTCCATAGGATAAAGGGACTACAAAATGTTCATACTGATTTGTATCAAATTACCATCACTTGCCTTCCCGCCTTCATCGCTGAACTTGTAATTTCCTGCATAAGTAGCTTAAGTCTTGCCATACCCATAGTTAGAGTAGTAAATGTATACATTGCCTAGACCATGGTTCATTCCTTGGTGAAATCGAAAGTAAGTGCTCGAGGAAATCCCGAACTGGTTGCACAATCTTTTATAGGATGGAACATCATAGGTATTGTTCTTTTGGTCACAAGCGTCATCACCCGGCCAGGCTACTGAACTTTGAGAATTCCTCCAAGTTCATGCAATATTCGACGTATTGTAAGATACACGTGCAACCATATGAATCCTCGTACCTGAAGTTCAAATGTGAGGTGAGTGGTTAAATCAATAGGGAAAATGAGGGTAAGAATTTTTAGTTCAAATTAATAGGAGAATTGGGGGTCCTTGGGATTTTTGTGCCAGGACCCCCAATTCTCTACTACTATCGGTGATACACTGAAGGCCAGCAAAATATCACTAGATGGCTCAAGCTCAAGTGGCCAATCACGTGTTGAAGCTGCTAGCTCAGTGGTGCGAGTGAAGATTTATGGTGATGAGAAGAGGCGTTTGCTTTCAATTGTTGCCTGTGACTACCCTTATAGGGTTTTGAAACAGTATTTTAAATGTGGAAATGGTGCTATTGTGGCTGCAAGGGTCCACTGCATATTATTTGGAAGAGGTGGTGTACCACATGAAAAACTGAAATACTCATGGCAAGTTATAAGCAAGGAGATCGTCGATGGTTTATTTGATTTTCTAAATCGTGATGAAATTTCACGGCCATTTTCTTGTCGTAGTGTCATTGTTGATAACAAAGAAACCCGGAAACTGGCAAGATTCAGTCAAGAACATTGTGCAGCAATATCTGCTGGAGTTCCCCAATAGAGTAAAACGAACATATATTTACACCCACCTTCCAAGAAACTTTCGAATGAACAGTATGTTAGCTGGCTTGTGTAACATTTGTTACGACGATGGACATACAAATTTTGAGAACTTGCATCTCTTGTTAGTAACATTGCTAAAGAGTCGACAAATGGAGAAGGCTTTGAGATTTTATTGAAGAGGTTGGAAGTACACCAAAATTTTTGAAGACAGGATTTTCTAAGCAGGTATGTGTTTTGATTTTTGAGAAATATATTTGTTTCAGTTTAAGTATATATAGGCTTGATAGTTTAGGGACTGTGTGTCTGAGTGAAGATAAGTTGCTTTACTTTTTGGTTTGGTTGTATTGACTGGGAAGGTTCAGTTGACAAAAAAACTCATCATCATCATCATATTCGGTTTTACTTCCGTTTTACATGCTGGCATGCGTTGGACAGTACTAAAATAGGGTTTTAACTATTTCATTTATTTTACTCCCAGGGAGAATATGATGCACTATATAAATATGTGTAATAATATTATGTAGCTAGGGCCAAATAAAAAGTGTTTGCTTCTGATTGCATTGGCCAACACTAGGGTTGGTAGGTAGGTAGCTGCAAACTTTTTTTGTTTTGTTTTTTGGAAGCTTTTTATTATAGCAATCCTAGTGTATACTTTTACAAAAAAAGGTCAAGAAATCAAATTTTGTCAACCACTTATATTTATTTAACCCCTTGAGTGCCTACTGGACGTACTGAGTACACCACGAAAATTGGACGCCATGTGCCTATATGACGTACTCAGTACGTCCAGATTTACAATGTTATGGGAGACTCCTCGGCACTGCAAAAACACATCCTGTTGGCACATTAGAAGCCATATATGCTTTGCAGAGGACTGGGCATTAATTTTTTGGGTTAACTTGGCCTTATCGATTTTTGAATAAATTTTAAACTTTTTTTCAAAATGGCGGCTGTCAAGCCACGTGGTGACAATACTTTGGCTCGTTTTTTCAAATAATCAGGAAGAATATGGCTCGATTTTCAGTTCAAGATGTTTTAGATCAATTATGGAAACAGCTCAGATAGTGACGAAGACAGCATTTTTGAGCCCGAATTTGAGTCTGAAGAGGAAAGCGATGTAAGCAACACCAATAGTACTAGCGAAGAATGCAATAAAGTACCATTTGTACGAGAAATTTCAAGATGTGTATACACCTAGTCCACATGTTTCACTGGATGAGTCACTTCTACTTTGGAAGGGAAGGCTGGGTTTCAAGCAATATATATCACTGAAATGCTCTCGGTTTGGCATAAAATGCTTCATGCTTTGCGAAAATAGTGGATATACCTACCGATTCAAGGTATACACTTGAAAAGAACAACCTGGTGCACAACAGGATCTATCAATATCAGAGAGAGTTGTTGTTGATCTTATGCAACCATTACTGCCCAAAGGGTATCACATCTACGTTGACAACTGGTACACAAGTGTGACACTTTTCAAATATCTTATTGACCATGATACTCAGGCATGCGGAACGATTAGAAAAAATCGAAAAAATTATCCAGGCCCTGTTTCACAAGCAAACCTAAAAAGGGACACGTTATTGCCTACAGGAGTGACAAGATTTTAGCCTTGAAATTCAAGGACAAGAAAGATGTCAATATGCTGACAATGCTATTTTTCCCTGTGTATTAATTTTAATTATTATATTATTGTAGTGAATATACTGAAAAAATGTATAAAATTGAGAATATAAATAAAGTTATTGTTGTTAAATGTGCTAATAACATATCTGACATATTGGTTGTATACCTTTCCATTCCTGTTATAATGGAATAGTACAAAATATTTCATTCTTTTACCAGTGTTATGAATCAGCCAGCCACATCTCCTTTGCCATATCAAGGTACACAGTGTTCTAATTTGTTTAATCCTTACTATGTATTACAATACTTGTTACACAATCATTTTCAGTTTTTTATAGCATTTAATGTATAATTGGAGAGAAAAAGACTTTACTGAAAAAACACTGATAGGGGTTGTGTCCTGACACCTTTGTGAAATGTATTAAAAAGTAAAGTGGAATTGCATCTGAACAAACCACTCTCTTTCACAAATAGCAGGACCTGTATGCCGGTAGGCGACAATAACCAAGGATTTCAAAATTGGACCAAGAGCACAGTTACTAAACTATTATTAATTTTTGTTAAAAGATAATAAACAGCAGTAGAAGTCAATTTTAAACTATGTTTATACTATTCACTTAATATCAAAATATGCAATAAGCATAAAAAGTTGGTTTTCCTGTAATATCAATAAATAAGTGCAGTTGCACAGCAGCAAAAGGAGCGCAAAGTTTTTGAGTTGGCTGCGCATGCCACAGTATTCATATTGATCCCACAATAGAGTGATAGAAAGATTACAGTGTGACTACTTCAACCGAGGCCACCCAAGGAAATTTTACATATTTTTTTACTGTTATCTATTGATTGAATTGTAACAAAACTCTCTTATATTATTCATCTCACTCTTGTGATCATATCAAACCAGATTTGATATCATTTGAAGATTTTGAAAGCAAGAATCCATGTACAATAATCTTACTAGGGTGGCCTCGGTTGAAGTAGTTGCACTGTACATGAAAATATTTCAATTCAGAAAATCAATTTGATCGGTTGATTTTCTTGTTATCCACATCACTTTACCATAGCTTGAAATTTTGCACATTTACAGAAATAGTCATTTACACTTTAAAATGGACACATATTTATAGTATTTTTTATGAAAAGCTGTGTTTTGTTTGTCCAGGTTGAACAATCAAAACAGGAGAAAATTCCTGAAGCAAAGATATACAAACATGACAATCTAAGGCCCTATGAAGTTGTTATAAAAGCTGCAGCAGAAGTACTAGCCAGGGAAAAGCCTAATTTAGACAACCATAGAGGTAAAAAATATGTTTGAAGTATCCTGGAAAATATTGACTTAATAATACATGTTAATACCACATTTTTTTTGAATTGATTAGGTATCTTCGTTTAGCATTGACATTACAGTATTTCACATATTTTTGTCCTGTTGCTTGCCATTGTTCTTTTGTTCAAGTCCGCTCTGTGATTATTTCCTTTGAATGTTTTTCACTATTTAAATTGTAAATTTTGACATCTGCATTTGGAACCTGTCGATGGTGCATGTTGCACTATTTTAACGTTTATTGTAAAATGATTGAGTATGGTTTAAAATGTGACATGTTAACACGGACGAAGCAGTCTATTTTAAATGGATTTTTATTGTTCGAAATGTTTGAATTATAGGTAATTAGTAACAATTTTCTATGCTCTCAGTAAGCTATACTACTACCTCAGCTAATTGTTATATCTTATTTATATATAGGAAAACTCTTACAGCTTGCAAGAATCAAAGTAAAAGAAGATGGGAATATATTCAAAAAGGGGTTTTCAAGGTCATCATCACAGTCTTCAGGCTCAAGTGAAAATGGAATGCTAGAGACAAAGGAATCAAAAAGGAAATAATGCTAAAAGAGGAACGAAAAGCACAAATTGCCACTAACCAAGCTTTGCTGAAATCAACTGATGACGATATCCGTTTAAGACAGCTAAGAAAAAATAGGCTCAAGACCACAAATGAATTTCAAAAATGTGATGAACTTAGCTCTGAATTGAGAGAATTGTTAAAAGAAAAGTGCAGAATTGAAAGCTTGTTAGCTGTTTTACATAGAAAAGAAAGAAAATCACAATGGCACTTAAAGAAGCAGAAGAGCAGAAGCAAAAGAACTATGCCAAAGAAGGAGATTAAACTCCAAGTTTCACCCTACCTGCATTGCTGCGACGACAAAGTTCATCTTCAAGTAAGGCTTCAAATGAGTCAGTGGACAAAGTCATACTAGATGACAGTAGTCCAAACCCTCAGCCTGAATTTCAAGCACCAACGGAAATGGCATCTTCTATTGATGAAAATGACAAGCTAGATGGCTCACAGAATTTGTAGATAAGCCCTCTCACTGTGAGGTGGGAGGGGATGAAGTTACTATATACATTAGAGAGGAAAGAACAAAACCACTGTCTCAGTACGTGAGATTGAAAAATGACATTTTTGTTTCGAATTTTAAAGGTTTATCTCTGAAACAATACCGAGCTGTTCGTTTAATTACTTGCAACAAAGAGCACACACAGCTCTGTAACACCTGTCAAGGAATGCTTAAAGTAATTGAGGAAGTGCTGAAATCGGGTTTTATAACTCTAAAATCAGCATTTATGATGTGTAGTTCAGGTGCATGTTACAAAGCTCGAGCGGCAAGACGTAAGCTTCTAAGGATACCTATGGCATGCTTAGGTGTTGGAGATTTGAGGCAGGGCTTATATTGTTTTTAACTTGTTGAAAACCAAAAAACTGTTGATTATCAAATATTTCAGACATTACTTAGTAGGCGTATGGACAAGTCAAATGCGAACAAAGTATGTTAGCTAAAGATTAATTGAAAGAACTTCCCTACCTTGCAGAGTCTGAATCTGAAAAAGAGATGCTGAAGTATCTCGCAGTAAAAGCAGGAGGACTATCAAACACAAAAGCAAGAGGTATATGGAACATGTGACTTTCAAAAGCGAAAGGACAGAGTTGATGATGCTCTAATGCATGTAAAAACTATCAGAGAGTCAGTAGAAAAGATTGCTTGTTTGAAAGACAAAAGCCTCTTGAACTCTTTAGGTTTTGATTTCGATAGTGAGAGCGATCCGTACGATACAGAAAGTGAAAGCGATTCATGTGATACAGAAAGTGAAAGTTATTCAATGTTGTCTGCAACAGTCTACAAAGTGATTAACATTCAAGTGCAGAAGCTGTTGAAGAGGAAAACCACCATGAGCCCAGTAAATTTCAATTGGATGAAAACATTGATGAACGTTTCAAGCATCAATCAGAAACAAATGAAGTTTATATGAATTCTCACCAAGTTTTGGATCTTCTAAAGTCTTGTTCATTCAACTGGTTTGCCTTTGTTCCAGCTTTAAAGTCAAAACTCCCAGAAATAACTGTAAAAGCTTTCGATCAGCTCCTTCTTGATTTTGGTCGACAGATGCCTTTTATGGACTTGAGCGAAAGTGATCTTGATCTTGCGGAACGCTCTCGTCAGGCTTTTTTGCTCTTAGAAAAAAAAAGTGTCCTAATTAATGAAAATGTCCTAAAATGAAAAGATATGGCTTAAATGAGCTTATACTAAGTTTTGTTAGGTCATATCTCGAAAACCGTTGTCAAAGCTGCTTCGCAAATGGTCATCTTTTCATAAGCTACCGGTAAACTGTGGAGTTCCGCAAGGCTCAACTCTTGGCCCTCTGCTCTTTCTTATATTCATTTGCCAAACTGCTTCGACTCGGGAACAACAGCAATGTATGCTGATGATACCACAGTAACTTTTAGTGCTGTTGAC
>JANCMA020524261.1:0-10329 GCA_024336925.2 Zoanthus solanderi | reverse complement strand
ATTTTGAGCCCATATTCAATATTCTTTTACAATTTTAAGCCAGTATTCAATATTCATTATTCCGCTTCAACCCCCGATGCATTTTATTCTTGCTCGATTTTGTGCTGAATCAGTATTTGATAAAGTTTCAGCTCTTTCCTTCTTATTTGATGTTAAAGTTATGCTCATTTCATAGTTTTTCATTTTCTTTCATTTGTCTTAAATAATTCTGCATTAACATTAGTCAGTCAGTAGCAAAATGTGACTCCAGGTTTTTTTAGCTTACCCAACTAATTTTGACCTGGTTTGAATCTCGCCTTTGACCTCATGGCAACATTGCCTAGTTTGGGAACAAAAACTGAATTGGGCAAACAGTTAATGCAATAAACCCAAAATCAACTCAATATTGTTGCATTGCTTTTGTGCGGCATTCCATTATGGGTCAAAAACGTGTTTTTTTTTATTTGTTTTTCACGCGCAAGCTTGTTGCTTTTTGTTGAGTGGCGTGTGCCGCAAATACTGTTTTTTACGGTTTTATCTTTTGGCTTTCCTTACTTTACTAATGTTGTTCAGTTACTGTGCTCACTTAGTGGGTGGCTCTACCAGAATTGTTCTGCAAATGGTACAGATTTAATGGAGCCGATACCGATTGTAGAATTGCACACAATTTAGGCATCCAACTGATGAACAGTAACTGTTTTGCTATTTGTTTCCAGCTGCATTCTAGTTACGTCTGTTCAGATTTCTTTTTAAAAACAGTCTGTGCTTGCAGTTTAAATTGTTTCGAGGTCAGAGGTGTTTTGCACAATTTATCATAAATTAAAACTACAAAATACATTTACTTGTTTCCTTGGACAATCACTTTTGCTCCGAACCAGTTTCAATTTCCATAAAAAAAAATCATATCTCCCATCTGATCCGACTCCCAGTTGACCCCGCCCTAAAACAAATGATTTTCCTGTTCGATAAAGCAGATAAAAAGTTGCCACTAACAAATCCACTTCTCCAACACGTCGCGAAAAAAGAGTGGGATAAAAAAGACAAAATAATTGTTGATGCGATGATGAGACAATTCTGATTCAGCTCCTATGGTGTTGGTAGGCGTTGATGGACTAAATTTAATGAATATATGATTAGTGCCGAAAAAATATTATTAGGCCCCATTATAGAAGTAAAACAGTGGAAAACAAAAACCACCCGAACTCAATTCCACGGTTTGGCCACAGAACCTACACGCATGCGCACACCCGTGTAACTACAATGTAAGTAACAAGAGCAACCGTGGACAGCTGTTTCGTCCTGTTAGAACTCCCTAGCACGGTACAGCTACAAGCAGAACCTAGCTACCATATATAATGGAGAGACATCGTGGTATCACTGTTTTGTGTCAAACAAGAACCATCAACTTTAATACCTTTTATAAGGTTAACGGTTTAGTAAACAGTAAAAACATTGGCATTTTTAAAAACTCCATAAATCAACCGCTTTGCTTACAAGATAACCGTAGCCCGTTGTGGCTCGCTCGCAACTTGCCACATGGTTTTTCCTTCTCTCGATATTATGAGGAAAAATGAGAAAGAGATCTAGTATAGCAATCTAGTATAGGGAGAAACATAGAACTTTGTGATAAATCCCTGGAGTTTTTTTAGCCACATCCCACAAGCGTTGCACTTTTAACTACATCATATAAAACAAAGTTTAATGTATGATTTAGTCAACCTAAACCTTTTTTTATGACTTGTTGTCAAATATAAAGAAGATCTGACGTCTCGGACGTTTATAGCTATAGGGAAGAGAACTACATGTTCATGGTCTTTAACTTTTTATTCAGTCGCCGCCAGAAATCATCAAATAGACAGAGTCGCGCAATGTTTACTTGAAACGTTTTGACAGTTTAAATTTTAGTTTCCCAGTTGCGCCATTTTTAGTTAGCATGCGCCAGCGTTATGGTGCGCTAATTTCTCATGCACTACTCGGCTTTCACGAAAAAGCAACGTTACTAAACCCTTTACAAAGAGAAGGTAATACTCTTTATTATATGAAATACAGTTGTATACCGAATGGTAGCCAGATGAGAAAAATTATATCCCCACTCTTCCCAGTGGCGATACCATTTTTATCAACAAATGTGTGATATCATTTTTGAACCAATCAGCTTTTAGCATTTTCGCGCGGTTTTCAATGGTCTGCGCGCTCGGTGCTTTGAGTCGTTTGTTGTTTTTGACCCGAGCGAAAAATTTTAAAAAGCTGTTCATACCTATAGTTAACGTTTTAAAATGAAAAAAAAAAAACAGAAATGTCTTCCAGATTCGTGGATGTTACTAATAGAGCTAACACAGTTTTTAGAAAAAATTTAAAAGGTTTATGAATAATTATTGCAGTCTTGTTCATTGTTTGAGCAAGTTTAGTAGCCATTATTTACCTTTATTTTTTGAAGACAGGAACAGTAAATACTTATGCTTATAATTTTTGCTTTTTATTCAATTTCGCTTGACTGTGAAGATTTCATATCATAAAAAGAAAATTACATGGCCGCTTGGAGATACGAATTTAATCTTTTTGTGTTGAAAACATCTCTCACTCGTTCGCTTTGCTTACTCGTAAGAGATATTATCAACACACGAAGATAAAATCCGTATCTCCGCACAGCCATGTAATATCCTCTATTTATTAATTAACCCGACGTTTTTGGCGCGACTGGTAAGATATCAGTTTCAACCCGGTTTGAGCGTTAACTCTTGAGACTCCCGAACTTTGATACAGAAACAGTTGTGCGGATCTTCTTTTCCGCCAAAGGCTGACTGAGTGTCGCAGTAAATTGAGTACCAACATCTGCTGGGTGCTAACCAGTGTCCCGTCCAGTGATTAGTGTCCCGTCCAGGGGTAGTGAAAGACTTCTTATCCGCTTAACACTACAGAATCCGGAAATAAGCCGCCGGCTCCAGTGACCCACCTAGCTACAACGAACAAGCTAGCGGTTTTCTTTTTGCTCCTTCGAGTATATTTTTAAAGTTCTAAACAACATGTCTCGATGATTCCACATACAATATCAAATTGGTTGCTTTGAAAATATTCTCTGTAGCACTTGATTAAGAGAAAAAGTCATCAAAGAAGTTCTAATAGGATCTGTTTTTTATATTTGGACTCAGGAGGTTATTTCAGGTCCAAACTTACATTCATTCCCAATGAATTCACTTGATTTGAGGAAAAAACATCAAAGCAGTTCTATAATATGATATTTTTTTTGTATTTGGACTCAGGAGGTTTTTGCAGGTTCCAGATTTATATTTATTCCCAATTAATTCACTTGATTTAAGGAAAAAAACATCAAAGCAGTTCTATAATATGATCTCTCTTTTATATTTGGACTCACGAGGTTATTTCAGGTTCCAAATTTACATTCATTTATAATGAGCAGTGGTTAATGAAATTTAAAGAAGCCAAGTTCATTCATATGTTGAAAACGTTTAAAGAATAACTCTTTGTTTAGATAAAACAATGTTATGAGATTCACAAAGTCAAAATTTTGAATCGTTGGATTTCAGTTACCAATCAAATACAAAAATCTACAACTCTCAACAACAACACGCAAGAACCAATTTTTTAGACTGAACTTTTCAAATTATGACAAATATATTAGTTAAACTTTTGTTTTGATTCTTAAAATAATCTTGCTACTGCAGCCAATACGTTTTAATTATTAGCAGAAATGGAAAATTTGAAGAGTTTTTGTAATTTGTAGTTTATTAAAGCCATCAACTCTCTTGGCATTTATGGCTTAATAATCCATTTATTACTGTTAATGTGCTTTCATCAATTGTTTCTCAAAAAACATTTATATACTTTTAAGACTTATATTTATATTTTTTGATTAAGTAGAATGTAATATCAACCATCTTAAGCTGGCCAAATAAACATTTCTCAAAAGTCATTATCAACTGTCAATTATACATTTTACTATAAATGCCATCATGAATGGAATGCTACGTCAATGTTTCGATAGAGAAATATGTTTTATAATTTGATAACTTGTACACCTTAGTGAAAAAGAGTTTATTCAGTTCTAAAATTCTTTTTACTACGGTGTACAAGTTATCAATTTATAAAATATAGTTCTCTAATTGAATAAGATCCCTTCAGTACGCCTAAGAAACGAAACATTAAAGTTTTGGAGCTCCAATCTCTATTGTGTTTGTTACGGTAATCCAGTCATTACATTGGCTCAATAACTGAAATTAAGTTTAAATTCAACCTATTTCGTAGTACCCAAGATGTGAAGTTGAATTTGCTGCGGTCAAAGTGAGTTTCTATAGAGGCTGATCGAATTCTTAACGTGGATGTGCAAAATCTTAGATACCAGCTTACGAATCATAAGACGCCACTAAATTTTAGGTATTTTGGAATCATAAGACGCCACTAAATTTGTTCTTCTGAATCATAAGACGCCACTAAATTTGTTCTGAATCATAAGACGCCACTAAATTTGTTCTCCTGAATCATAAGACGCCCCTTAATTTGTTCTGAATCATAAGACGCCACTAAATTTGTTTTTCTAAATCATAAGACGCCACTAAATTTGTTCTGAGTTATAAGACGCCACTAAATTTGTTCTCCTGAATCATAAGACGCCACTAAATTTGTTCTTCTGAATCATAAGACGCCTATTTGTTTTTCTGAATCATAAGACGCCACTAAATTTGTTCTGAAACATAAGACGCCACTAAATTTGTTCCAAATCATAAAAAAATTGTTTTAATAATGCAGAGGTATATATACAATGCACCTTTTTCAAAATTTTTTTATATTGTGGACATAAATACAAGTTATACTTGTAAAAATCCAAACTTTAAAAATTTGTAACTAGAACATCAGGAACTTTGATGGACATAAAATACTTTAGGCCAAAAAGTAATTACTTTTTCAATATTCTTAAAAGTGTACGAAAAAAAAATTCGCTGAACATCAGCTTTAAGCATGTTCTAAGCATTTTTCTACATTTAAGGAGCTTTTCAGCTTCGTTTTCTTAGTAAAAGAAGTTCTGATAAATAAACAGTGCGTTTGACAGTTAACAATCTGGTTCAATACCAAATTTCAACGAAAAACATTTCCGCTTGCAATACAGCTTCATTAGGCTTTCGAAACAGGACAACACAGTTTGTTTTATAACTAAAATTTCCAAGTACTTTCAGTATATTGCATCTGTTTTGTATTTATAAATATTGGCAAAGAAAGAAAAGCTTTGAATTCATGTTAACAGACTAAAGTATGTATAGGCTATGAATGAAGGTAAATTTTAACGAATTGACAAAGTATGAGGAATAACTTAGACAGAGAAAATAACTTGACAAATTAAACGTAGTTCAAATTTTTGCATGCAGCTCAGTTTTGCTAATAACGAGCCAATTCATGTCCTTCAAGCTACTGTGTCAATTTTTGGAATCAATAAAATAAATTCCCAAAGAGATAAGAAGATTAGAAACGTTTTTATGACTCACAATTGTCCAGTTTTCGTAGATATTCATTTATAAGTGACATTTTTTCTAAATTCTATACTCACATACTATCCTATTCGTGTTCAGTTTGTCACAAAGATTCAACAAACAAAGAGGCAAATTTTTAATTTCACTTTGTATACCACCTGGATTTCGGCAAAGCTCAAAGGGACCTTTGATTGCAATTTTGAACTAATCTGTTTAGATAAATATAAGGGGTACTTTGAAAATAAATCTGTGTTAAAAACATGTGTCTTGAAATGCTTACTTATCTTTCCAACGTCAAAAAGAAATCAAGAGACAGCCGATATCAAACATTGAATTGCAGGTTTGTTTGATAATTTAGCTTTGTGACATGAAAGATAACTATTATTTCTGTACTAATGTTTTAAAGGCCCAGCGTATATCATAAAACGAGTTCGGTTCTAATTCTAAGCTTTTCATGTTATTGTGAGCAAAATAAAATTCTAGAACTCACCATGGCCAGCAGTTAAAAGCCTTGCGCGCGCGAAAACTACGAAAAATGTAAAATGGGGGAAGACAGGAAATTAAAAAGCTTTCAAATCATGGAATTCGATTTTGGTTTAAGACGATTACCATGAGATCAAGAGATCCTCCAAAACCACATTTTAATTTTGACGAGTTGTAAAACGTCATTGTGGTGGTCTATTTTCAAAATAAGCCGTTTTCCGCTGAGGTTATTAAGTCAAGAAACGCTAATAATTTCTAACCGGTCAGAAATTTAATTGTGCTATAAATGAACAGGGTATGTCAAGAAATGTCGTTTCCTAAAAAAATTATCAGAACTTAAATGAAATATTTATCTGAAATATTGCAGATCATTGGATCGACTTGTAATTGATCATAACGGAAATCTGTCATACTGTAATTATGTTTAGAAAAGATCTGTGAGTTGTAAAGAAACGCAAATTAGAATAAACACTAAAACAGCGTTTTTGTTTAACGAGTTCATGTCCACTAAGTCCATAATACAATGTTATGAAATACGTCACTGAGTGAAAATTTGCATGGAAATTGGTCTGGATGAAATAAAGCTTTGTGATCTAATCTTTGCAAGCCAGACAACATCAACTAAGTGACGAAAGGAAACAGAGATATATTCAAAGAGGTACAAAAAACTTTATGTTAAAAAATTTCATGTACTTTTGTACCTAACTAGATAGAATATGCTATTCTATATTTACAAGAAATTTGATATCACATATATATCTACATAGTCTCAAAATTTTTCATTTCTAGTATTTTCGGAAAGTTCATGATAACACAATGTTTCATCCTAAAATGAGTTGAAAAACTTTAATTACCAAAAAAGGCAGTGTATTGAATCTTATTGGAAACTTTTATTTCAGTTCTGTATGATTACAGTGTTTTTACACCAACTACTGAACTAGAATAGGTCGGTAAATGGTTTGTGACACCCTGATGAGGCGGGATGACGGTTAACATAAACATTATTTGGAATATGAAAGAAAAATAATAAAATTTAGGGCATGAGGAGTGAACAAATGATTGTGAAATAGAAGCTTTCTATAACTGTTCTGTTTTCTTTTTACTTGGTCAGTCAAAGTTTCGCTTTTTAGCCAACTCCCCTGGGAAGATTCGCAAGGATCCCTCGAAGACGCAAACAAGCGAAATTTTAAAAATTTCTAGTGACTACGCTAGTTTTCTTGATAAGATAATTAGCCCGAGTAAAAACAGTACGTGGACAATTTTTTGTACCCTGAAAAACACCACCAAGTTTTGATGGTAAATTAATGCTGACTGATTTGGATTCATTTTTACGTATATTACATTTGGTAATGCTGAAGCCTTAAAATATTTTTCAAAGTAACTACAAAAATATTATCAGTATCCGTACAAATAAAAGGTAGCTGTTTACTACCAGTATTCTAACTTTAAAAAAGAGATCTTGTTTCCTTTTGAGAGAGAAATGAAATAGACTACGAATGAATAAGATAACATAAATAATTAATTCGCGTTTTCTTTTAATAACTGCCTGTTATTCATTCAAGTTTACTATTTCTAGAACGGTTTCCAAAAACTAACGGTGCAAATTTTATGATATAGAGTTTCCACTGTAAGAAACTTTGTAATTCATAGCGTCATTTCAGTATGAATCGTTCCACTCATCTGCTTTGCCCTATAGTTCATTTTGTTTTTGCTCCAATGATTTCCAACTTACATTTTCTGCAACTGTGTAATTTTCATAAGTAGAACTATCTATACTCTAATCTCTACACTAATCTGGTTCATTAATATTAGTTTAAGAGACAGCCGAAAGTTAGCATAGTTGATGCGGTCAATCGCAATGATAAGTTTTGTGCCTTTTTCATATCTATTATTAAATGGCAGATAATTGTTAGTTTTTCAAAGTTACTGAACATCACAATCCATCAGGCTTGAAGCAGAAACTTCAAGTTGTCTTTTCTCTCACGCAAAAGGACGACCCAGGTACTAAGATAAAATTATTTAATTTTTTCCAAAGTCTTTTATTCTATTAAAGTATTTTCGTTATTTAAAAATATTGCTCGCTTAACGTCCGAGCACAGAATCTAAAATTGTTATGCCTATGGTATTAAGTCATTTGAGGTATAACGAACTGCATATAATGAAAAAATCAAAAAATCGATGTGTAACTTGTCGCATTTTTAATTATTTGTAGTTGTATGTTGTTTTAGTCTAGAAGGTCCCATAAAGCATAAAACCAAAACCGCGGCAAGGAGAAGTTAGCCAGTCGCGATAGAAGTTATCTTTATCAGAATCAGTTGGCTTCTAAATTCATTTCTTTAATTATTACGGTTTGGTAGGTTTTCAAATTGACCAGTTTAGCCTATGCAGTATGTTAGTAATCTCAAAGAGCCTTTATTAAAACATAGTGCTCTCTGGCACTGATCTAGTGATAATAACAAACTTCCAGGAGTTTTTCAAGAGTTCCCCGGGTTAGAAAATGTAAAGGTGTCCAGGACCAAACCACACTGAAATTCTCTCTTGGCAAACACAAAACGATATTAAGCAATTTCTACCACAGTAGCAACAACTGGTATATTAATTAATGCCTTGTTTCATTTTATATGTAGCAACTCAAATCTCAATGCACTTTTAAGTTCAAGAAAAACTTTAAACTGAACTAAGCAACCTGAATGCAGTCTGAGCAACACAGCATCAACCTACCTTTTTCAAGCATTACATCCGTTTACTGAGTGAGAAATACAAAACGACTTTTCCATGGTGTTCACAGTGACTGATGATAACAAAATTCTAGGGGTTTTCCAGAAGTACAAGAAAATTATTTGTTTTCCACGAGTTTTCTCATAAGGCCCTAGAAGAAAATTTCAAAATTCCAGAAGTTTTAGCCTAGGAATTCCAGGAGTATTTAGCACCATGTAAAAACAAGGATTGGGTGGGCATGTTTGGCTCAGTTGTAAGATCTCTGCTTTCCGACCACAAGGTCCCCAGTTCGATCCCGGCTCTGCCGAGATTTGAATATTTGTGACCATCTTTTCCGCCTAAACTAACTCAGCTTTGCATCCTTCGATTCCGGTGTAGGTAAATGAGTACCAGCATCTCCTGGGAGCTAACCTGCGATGGATTAGTGTCCCATCCAGGGGGCTTCAAAGACTCTCGTCCTCTTAACACTTCAGAAACCGGAGATAAGCGCCGGCTCTATCAGCCACTTGGCTCGTAAAGGATTTA
Organism: Zoanthus solanderi; assembly: GCA_024336925.2. Classification (NCBI taxonomy): domain Eukaryota; kingdom Metazoa; phylum Cnidaria; class Anthozoa; order Zoantharia; family Zoanthidae; genus Zoanthus; species Zoanthus solanderi. The sequence continues at coordinate 1,144 of JANCMA020524261.1, read as the reverse complement.
ACTTTAGCTTTAAAACAAGGATTAGATAACTTCCTTCTCGGATGGTCTTGCCCGCTAGTAGCAAATTTTCACAGCGCTGAAAATGAAGCTCTAACCGGCACAAAATAAACTTGTCTTCAAACTTTTTCTCTTATTACTTTGAGCAAATAGAGATTTTTAAATAAAAGCATGCAAAACAAACACTGGAATTTCTTTCTTATACAAAAAGTTCTAGTATATACCTACTGCTAAAAATTTATACAAAGAAAATACAAATACAAAACTATACAAAACTAAAAGCGGATGTATAAAGTTTTGTTGTCGTCTTTTATTTACAAAATGCAATTGGAGGCTTGTTGAAGCCCCATTCTTTGGATTATATAAAATATTGCGGGAATTTACAAGTAGCCGGGACGGATATTAATTGGATGTATGTTCTTCAGCTCTGCAAACCGTTTTTCTGCGCGCTTTTAATAATCTACGTAGCTAAATACGAAAACAATTTGGTGAGTTTCTTATATTGTCTTAAATAATAATTTTCAGTAAAACTGATAAGATACAACCTAGACAATTTAAAAACGCAAAGCAGAAAGAGTGAAAAATGGGAACATTTCCTGATAGAACGCTATCATGTTATCCCAACTGATAAAATCATACGATGCCTAAAAAAGATGATATATACGCTAGAACTTAAAGATTCGTGATTTGGTTCTGATACATATTATTTTGTCGTTTTTATTTTACTTTACTTTTTTGGTTTTTCATTTCATCTTGTTGCATTATATTTTATAAATAATGAAAGTGAAAAAATTACGACAACATATTGAACGACGCTAAAAAACGTGTTCTGTTTGTGTAAACTTAATTCAAGCAATTCTTTTTCCTTGCTTTACTGAAACGGTTAAATTTTAGATATATAGAAGTGTATTGATTTAAAATTGAAGTGGACGTAAGTTTAACAGTCAACTTCAAAAGCCCTTCTTAAAAATAATCTTGGTTAGGCTTCTGACATGATAAGAGTTCCAAAACCTTAGTGATTTAAATTATTTTTATTAAAAAATTTTAGAAGCTTCATAAATTCTTGAAAATTCAATATTCAATACAATTTCACCGAACAAAATCAGACAGCGCAAGCTTTTTTTTTTTTTTTTTTTTTTTTTTGGGG
>JANCMA020524159.1:0-10329 GCA_024336925.2 Zoanthus solanderi | reverse complement strand
TTGCCTCACAGCCTCATTGCCTCACAACCTCATTGTCTCGTAGCCTCATTGTTTCACAGCCTCATTGTCTCTCAGTCACATTGCCTCACAGCCTCATTGTCTCATAGCCACATTGTCTCACAGTCTCATTGGCTCACAGCCTCATTGCCTCACAGCCTCATTGTCTCACAGCCTCATTGCCTCACAACCTCATTGTCTCACAACCTCATTACCTTACAATTTCATTGCCTCACAGCCTCGTAGCCTTATTGCCTTACATCCCCATTGTCTCACAGTTTCATTGTCTCCCAGTCCTATTGTCTCATAGCCTTATTGTCTCATTGTCTCACCGTCTCATTGCCTCACAGCCTCATTGCCTCACAACCTCATTGTCTCGTAGCCTCATTGTTTCACAGCCTCATTGTCTCTCAGTCTCATTGCCTCACAGCCTCATTGTCTCATAGCCACATTGTCTCATAGCCACATTGCCTCACAGCCTCATTGTCTCATAGCCACATTGTCTCACAGTCTCATTGGCTCACAGTCTCATTGCCTCACAGCCTCATTGTCTCATAGCCACATTGTCTCACAGTTTCATTGGCTCACAGCCTTATTGCCTCACAGCCTCATTGTCTCACAGCCTCTTTGCCTCACCGCCTCATTGTCTCACAGTCTCATTGCCTCACAGCCTCATTGTCTCATAGCCACATTGTCTCACAGTTTCATTGGCTCACAGTCTCATTGCCTCACAGCCTCATTGTCTCACAGTCTCTTTGCCTCACAGCCTCCTTGTCTCATAGCCTCATTGTCTCACAGCCTCATTACCTTACAATTTCATTGCCTCACTGCCTCATAGCCTTATTGCCTTATAGCCTCATTGTCTCAACCTGATTGTCTTACAGCCTCATTGTCTCACAGTTTCATTGTCTCACAGCCTCATTACTGTACCTCACACAAAATTGATCTGTGACAACCTTCAGTGATTATAAGAACTGTCCTGTTAAAGGGGAAATTTACTGACTCTGTTTGAGGTTAGAATAAGTTTGACAGTATTTTTTAAATTAGCCATTGCTGTCAGTATCATGAAGAATTTTTGTTCCAATCAAAAAATTATTTAATAAATAAAGTTTTGTCAGCCAGTCCATTACATATCCTTCAGGGTAGAAATAAAAGTAAATAATTTGAAGAATTCAGTGCAAAATATAACGTACTAAATAACTTATAATTAAAATTAAATTTCTGATGAGAAGTAGCTTCATATGTTGTTTTTACACTAGAGCCCCCCAAAACTTTCTATTTCTAAATTCTGGCAGGTTCGTGCTGGATTCTTATCTACAACTGGTGTGTGTAAAAACACAAAGCGATTAGCCCAGCACAAGGGGGCTGCACATAAGGTAAGAAGTGCATTTTAGGGAGGGGTGGGTAAGTTTAACAGGTGATGCTGGCAATAGTTTTTGGTTTGTTCTTAATTTTAGATGAAAAGTTTGTGTTAAAATCTGAAAGGCTTTGACTTTTAAAGATACTATGTAATAAGTCTTCACTTAATCCTTCTCTGAGACTTTAGCTCATACAGCCAGTAAAGCAGATAGAGCAAAGCATTAAAGCAGCTTCAATTTCGAATTAGCGGGTTGTCAAAACATTTATCAGGTTGGAAGAGCATTATATTTAGCAGGTAGAAAACACTTTTATTCATAAGTACATTTTCTCATGTGACATTGCAGTTATCCCGAGCTACTAGTGCAGTGTTAAGGAGACAAGTCTTTGCCTCCCTCCTGAATGAATGAACTCCAACAGTGTGCAGAATTTACCTCTCAGCAGAGCTAGTACTCACATTACTGAATTTCTTAGGACTGACAGAACTTGAGTTGACTTTTGCAGAAAAGATGATTACCAAAAATGACTGTTAAGCTCTTGGCAGATCTGATGACAGCATTGTTGGTTCATTTGGTAAAATATCTACCTATTAAACGTCTCCAGTTCAATCAGGGCTCTGACAAAAACATCTTTAGACAACCTAATATTATTTAAAAGTTAATAATAAAAAAACTGTTAATTCAACATGAAATAACTTACCATTATAATTTTTATGATGGTATTTTGATGTTATATTTTATTTTTACATATTTATATTAAATTAGTTCATGATATATATAATATTAATTTTGTCAAGTTTGGACTTTATAAAAAAAGCTGAATTTGTTTGTTTTTGTCATAGTTAAGTATTGAACCAGGATCACCATGGGTGTTTTTAACCTGTGGGGAAGATGGACAGATATATGAGGTGGATCTCCGTGAAGAGAAACCCCACAGGTAGGAAGAGAATGGTATGGTTTGCAAAGGCCTAAAAGTCCTTGTGCTTGATCTCAGAAGTACAGTAACAACAATAAAATGACATGACATTACAACTTTTTAAAGGCATATTTTGATATGTCCAACACCATCTTAGGTTTGATAATAATAGATCTAGAGTTCAATAAAAATTAAAATGAGAAGCCATTCCATTTTCTGATGTTTAAGTTTAATATTTTGGCTGTCATCCGATGGCCATCTTCAGATTATGTAAAGTAATACAATCAATGCAAATTTTATCATGTTCAACAGTGTCAAGGGAATTGATTGACCTTGCTTGTTCAATGTTGGCCTTTGTTCTTTTAATAAACAATTTCTTCAGATAGCTTTTTTTTCTTATAATTGTTAACAAAACAACATTTACTGTATAAGAAAAGAAAGCTGTCTGAAGCATTGCTTATTAAAGAACAAAGACGAACATCGTTTATGTTAATCATTATCAATGTAGATGCATTTTTTGAACTTTGAAGATTAAATCCATTTAACTGAAGCACCCTGTCAATCTACCCTAGCTGTGACAGCCCAACTGTGTACTTTTATTATTTCAGATTATTTTGTTGCCGAGCTAATAAACACAAAAAGGTTGCTTTGTACTCCATATTTATCAACCCAACAAATGTTCATGAGTTTGCTGTTGGAGGAAGAGACCAGTTTTGTAGGTGCGGCTTCAGACCAAATCTTTTATGTACTAGATTTCTTTAAGTGAAAGCATTTTGGGTTAATTATTATAATTATTTATTAAAGGAGAACTGAATGCTAAAACTAACCTACATTTTTGTTTGAATCTATTGGTATAGTAGATTAACTCTAAGAAGTTTTTTTATTTAAATTAAAGTCAAAACTCTCTAGAAAAGGTTTGGTACCATGGTTGCTAATAAGATTGTCAGTAGTATGGTATGACGATATTCAGAGCTTAAATATGGCAGTGTGCTTCGAAATCTTGATATTTTTTGGGCGATCTATTTTTTGCAAAGTTGTTTTTTTTTTATACCAGCCAAAAGTCACACTTTAACCATGTTTTTCCTCATTTTAATCATTCTAGTATCATAACCTACATCATAAACAACGGCTGACATCACATATTGAGCCACCGATCAAATCTTGTCGATCCATTACAAAACATCAAATTTTTTTGAACTGCTTGACTAACAGCTTAAAAAAACTTCATATAGTTGTTCTACTATGCCTAAATGTTCAAACAATGGAAAGTGAATTTTGGGGTTCAGTTCTCCTTTAACTTGGTTCATGCACGCATTTGAAGTAATTACATTTAATATCTAAATTTTGTTAGAAATATTTGAAACACGTAACATTTTTAGAACTAATATTAATATAAATTCAAACATCGATCTTTTAGTCTCACTCAATTTTTTTGTGTTCTGCTGCCATATATGGCAGCAAAAGCACTATGTCAGAGAGCTGTAAAATGTTGAGTAAGTGTAACAATAGAGAAATTGGAACCAATCAACAGATCATACGACCCGAGGGAGCCAATCAACGGATCATGCAACCCGAGAGAGTCAATCAGTGTACAAAAGCTCAGATAGCTCGATTTGCAATCTCGACCATGTGGACTATTCTAATACTAAACTTTATTACAGTCAATTTGAACTTAACCCTTTCAGTCCCAGTTGTATTGTTAAATTCTCCTAACTTGAGCCCACATTTTTCATTGAACAAGTTTGAGAGAATTTTACTTTTAATCTTCAGTAGTTTGCTTTGTTTGATCAATTCTCATTTTCTCATGACCAAATGTCTTATTTTGTATGTGTTATGTAAGGAGAAGTTGGGTGTTGATAAAGAACTGGGACTGAAAGGGTTAAAGGTTGTAAATGGTTTTGTTTCCCACTATTCATGCACTTCAATAAATGCGTTTCACGTACCTGATGATCAATAAAAACTCTTACTGGTACTACGTTAGGTTTACAGGAATGGTTGATGAATCTACTAATGTTTCCATACTTTTTTGCGTTAATACAGTACAACTCGTCGTTCTCCTAGCAAGCAAACCAGCAATAATTAATAAAACTACAAAGTGAATTTTATCTGATGTTTGAAAGAAACCCAGTTAACCTACCATTTGAGCTTAAATTTTGAACAAAATATCAGAACACATTCTTAAGGTTACAGAACACAATAGAGGTATGTTTCGTATGTCTTTCCGAGTGTTGAAGTTAAATTGTTTATGTAGCAATATAAATGTAGAACGTTAGCGTAGTTTAAAAAATTTGGAAATATTAATTTTGTTGTCACTTTGGGGTGTCAAATGCAAAAGTACCAATAGTTTTGGCATAGGACTGTTGAAATGTTATGCTTTCAAAGCTGAATAAACATACTTCAAAACGGTGTCGGGAAATTCTAAGATTACAACTGGTTATAATTTTATAGCATTTTCTTTTCACTGGAAAAAACAGGCACTAAACATAGTATGTAAATTGTCTGTAAATATCGGTTTACATACCCTGTAAATGCTTTTACAGACTATTTACATACTATGTAACTTTAGAATACTCTGTAAATTTGATTTACAGAGAATGTAAATTTGATTTACAGTCAAATATACTATGTAAATCTGATTTACATAGTATGTAAATTGTCTGTAAATGTGCAGAAAGGAGGACCGATTTACATAGTATGTAAATTGTCTGTAAATGTGTAGGGAGGGCGTAGATAGTTATCAAAAACTATAAGCACCCTAGGTCTCCCTTTTAATAACGATTCTCTACAGAATGAGCGAAGCAGCAAAACACAGCAAGATTCTTGCCACATCAAAGAAAAGTAAGTATCATTTTATCAAGGTGAGAGTTATACACTTGTTAGGGCACCAAATTAAGGTCAATTTTCCAATTGCTGTTTTTTTGTTCAGTTAAATTTCTTGAGAACAAAACAAAGAGCATAATTTTCTCAGGGTTAGAATTTTACAATGATTTCTTGGATTATCACTCACTCAAGGCGGGACTCGACACTATAGCGGGATCTTGACCAGCCACAGACTAGAACTGAATCAATTCGGGCCGAGTAGATTCTCAATTCAGTCCGGCACCGACTAGTTACTTTACATGATTGGTAAACAAAATGAAATTGACTGCCACACGTTTTTGTCTTTCTCGATCAAAACATTTCAGAATTTCAACAACAACAATAACAACAAAAAAGCTTTATTACCAAATAAAAGTTAAATTTAATTCACAAAATAATCTATTAATACAAGAAAGGTAACATTTACTCAGAGTAACTGAAAAGCTAATCGAGCTGAGTAAAGCTAAGTAATGTTTAAGTACATAGGAGGTAGGTTGGCACTAAAGCTAGAGCAAAGCAGTTAATAAGTCAATAAAATTAAAAAAACAAAAATAAATAAACAAATAAAAAAAGACAAAAAGACTAAATAAATCAATAAATAAGCGAATAAATAAATAAATAAATAAGCGAATAAATGAATAAATATGTACCAGTTCAAAACTCATTAACAGTAAAACTGTAAGATGCTAAACTTGACTTTGTTTTTAAACGTTTTAAGGAGGAGATATTTAATGCTTTCATCAATGTGATGCCAAACTTTACAGCTGCAAAGCGAAAGTTGAGTTTACCATAGTTTGTTTTGATGGTATTGATGTAATAGGTTAATTTAGAAGCAAGCCTGGTATTGTACGCTTGGCTTGTAAAAAAAAAATGGCTAGTAACATCTAGGATGGCAATAACCAGTGGACTAGTCAGTTGAAAAGATAGTACAGACCTTTAGATCCGATTATACGAGTAGGAGAACAAGTGCAAGACTTCAGCGTGCGCGCGCTTTTTAGGTTTGTTTGAATAAAAGCGCGCGCAGTTGAAATCCCGCACTCTTGGCGTACTTGTATCTAAAGGTCGTTTCTACTGAGCCCTGCAAAGTCAGTTTTAAAAGCAATTATCTTCAGTGCCAGGGGTGCAAGAGGGTCAAAATCACTCTTACAAAGGAGGTCTGATTCACTTTGTCATTCTATTTTCCCATTAAAACTGACCTTTTTACTTCCTTTTCTATTTCTTTCTTTTTCTCACATTTCTAAATTAAAGTACATTAGAATTTTCAAAGCTTTTCAGAAAAATAATAGAACGTGCGCGCATCAGTTTGAATTAGTTTAATTGAGACTGAATTGACGCAATTTAAACACTACTAAAAGAACACATGAAAACCAACTGAAACAAATTCTAAAGTTTCTATATAACAGCTTTAGCTTTTTGTGATTCTAATTTCAAGAATCGATAATTTTTCTAACACTCATAAATTGAAGCACATTAGAATCTTCAAAGCATTTCTTAAATTAGAAATCGTGAGTTTGAATTTAGTTGAGTATTGGTCACGATTTACACATATAACTACACATGAACTAAAACCGCAAATTCTAAAAGTTTTTATAACTGAGTTTTAGCACTGTGTTTCTAAATTCAAGAATCTATAATTCTAAATCTAACATTCATAAATTGAAGCACATTAGAATCTTCAAAACATTTCGTAAATTATAGATAGTGAGTCAGAATTTAGTTCAGCATTCGTCACGATTTAACACATAAACAAAAACAAATTCTGGATAAAAGTTCTATAACAGTTTTAATACTGTATATCTAAAGTCAAGAATCTATATAATTCTTTTTCTAACATTCATAAACTGAAGCACATTAGATTCTTCGAAGCATTTCATAAATTATAAACCATGGGGTTTGAATATTGATAACCGAATTGAACACCGACGGTCATTTTAATCCATGCGTTTTTTTGAATGTATCCCCTAGATGTAGTTTGTTTTCCTACTAATATCGCATACATTGAAAATAAGAAGTTTTCTTAAATAAAAGAATTCCCAAGATTTTGCGCCAAAATTGTAAGAAGGAAGAAACCTGTCTCAAAGAGTTTTATGTAAGCTTCTAGATCTCTGGAGGACAGTAATTAGGGTAATTGCTATTTTTCCTAATGAATGAATATTTTGAAAAGGAACCTTATTAAATTTTGAGCACATAAATCTCTGCAGGATTCACTACTTGAGCTGGTTGTTAAATACTTGCATTGTTCTCAATCAAATCCAAGTTTTTAATTTTAGATTTGTTAGTAATACATCGACTTTATTGTCACAGAAACGATTTCCCGAATACCCTTGAAACGAATATTCTTGAAAGAAAAGAAATTCAAAAGTTATTCAAGTGTAGCTTAATGCATTCTTGCTTCAAATAAATTATATTCGTTTTGGTGTTAACGTACCTGGATATTTACATAACAAAGGTTTATTTTATTTGAAAGCCAAATGACTTTAAACAATTATGCTTCCACAAAGGTTACTATAGATTACGCAGTGAAGTTTGAAGTGAAATTTATCGTCAACAATGCCACAAGATTCTCCAACATACTAAAGTGGTGTATAAATACAAGTTTTTCTTACGTCAATTAATATTACCAATATCAGCCTCTTTAAACGTATGTAAGCTTGCTTCAGTAAGCTTGATAATATAGTGATCGCCTGATGTAGAGATAATTTTCGAAAGGGTTTAAAGTTTCAAACAAATGGCACAAAGAACGGAGCATCACATTAAGGAAGGGATTCTACAAGAGAAGGATATCGACAAGTTTATAACCTCGATTGTCGAAAATGCCGAGTTAATTGCTTGAGAAACATTTGGCCACGTGCTGCGAGATGAATTCAACAGGAGACCCAAACGATGAAGGTCATTTCGACTTTGAGCTGTTTGCAGCGTACATGGTGCTGATTCTTGTGTTTGTGGCTGTTATAATTAAATATGTTTTACTAGCCTAACAGATGAGGGGTCAGTAAAAATGGAGGATTAAGATGTGACAGCCTATCTCCATGGAAATTATTTACAAGAAAAAAAAGATATCGTAAATGATGAAAACAGAACAGATATCGCCTTTGTTTTGAAAATCAGCGAGTTTTTTTTTTTTTCCCTCAACTGAGTATCGGAATTCACAACGTGCTCCAAAACAAATATCTTTACTGAATGCTCGCTCAACATTCATCTTCTTCCTAAGATGAAAAACTTACCAGAACACCAGACAGAAGATTGAAACAGACTTGGTCTTAGCAAGTCAGTTATTATTAACGGAGGCTTTTCACATGAGATTGCACGCACAAAGAGATTAGAACCGGCCATATTCAGTCAGTACATATGTTGAACAATTGGGATATTTACCACCGTATGTGCGCTAACGTAAACAAGGCACAAACGCTTTTATAAGACAACGTGAATTTTTAAAGAGAAGTACCAAGTATCCTCATTAAACTAGCGAAAATACTTTCAAATCTTAAAATTTGAAAAACATCTTAAGCCTGATTATATGACGGGAAATTTTAAGCACTCATAAAATGAGTCTAACAGTTCACCAATATAATATTATGGTTACAAGCACCAGGGACAACCGTGTTTATAATTAACAAGGGACTATTCATTGTCTGTTTCAAATATGATATAAACTGCAAAATTCTCAGCGATATAAAACGAAGTTAAAGAATATACCTATGAAGCGAGTCTTTTGCTTGGAACAATTGCAGGATTACATACTGAGAATAAGCATAAATTAGAATAGCAATTTTATGAATTGACAACTTATACACCGTTGTGAAAAGAATTTTAGAATTTCGGACTATAGCTCTTCGTCGGAGAGAATGTGTGGGAAATGGATAAAGAAGTGGTTATATAGCGATGCAAAGCAACATAACGCAGTGAAATAGGCATTTAAAAAACAAATGGAAATAAAAGGATAGAAATGTGTGAGAAAAAAATATGTTAAAAAGACAAAAAGATTCAGAAACAACAAAAGTTTAATTAAATCGTGAAACGTTCATTTATCCAGTGGGGATTAAGAGTACCCAAAGCGTGAATAGTAAGTCGCATTTTTTTAGTTTTGCGACAATCGTTGCCGCCGCTGATAACAGATAGACCGAATGCATCAAATTTGAAAATTCGGTCTTTCAGTTATCAACGGCAGCAATGGTTGTCGCAAAACTAACTGAAATGCAACATATTCACGCATTTAATTAACCTTCTGTTGTTCGTGAACCTTTTTGTCCTTTTTAACATATTTTTTCTCACACATCTCTATCCTTATATTTCTTTTCGTTATTTTTTACTTACCTATATTATTGCGTTATCTTGCTTTGCATCATTATATAACCATACACCTCTCTTTACACATTCATTCCAACGAAGGACTACAGCCCGAAATGTCAGTTCTAAAATTCTTTCCACTAAGGTGTAAAAGTTATCAATTTAACGCAGTGTCCCATTTATAAAGTAGGATAAATTAGTATGAATAGAAAGGAAGAGCAGAGCAATAAACAAAAAGGTAACTCATAAAGCAACCAGCTCTAGGTTGGAATAGTTGTTTATCGCCGTAAGTAGAGTAAGAAACTGGCGTGTTAATGGTTAGCTCTTTCTTAAAGCAACTGTAGTTTAGGTGTTTAGACAACTCAAGGTAAAATATTTTGATAAACCACGTAAGTAGTGTAAGATACTAAGAAGCTAACGTTAAGTCCTTTGTTTTTGAGCAACTGTAATTAAAACACTTACTTACAGTGATGATCGAAGCATCAACCTTGGTTGTTTAATTTAAAATTACAGTTACCCTATAAAATAAACGAAGGAATAGCGTCCAAAACTTCAGCTTCTTGCACTACTTACGGTGATGAACAAAACATTTCAACCTTGAGCTGTCCAAATTACAGTTGCTCTGATTAAGGACTAACGCTCGAAACGCCAGCTTCTTACTCTACTTACGGCGATGATCAAAACATGAACCTTTAATTGTCTAACTTATAGTTGCTCTGACGAAAAATTAACGCTCGAAACGTCAGCTTCTTACACAACTTACGGTGATGATTAAAAGATTTCAACCTTTTGTTGTCTAAATTACAGTTGCTCTGACGAAAAACTAACGCTCGAAACGTCAGCTTCTTGCACTACTTACGGTGATGAACAAAACATTTCAACCTTGAGCTGTCCAAATTACAGTTGCTCTGATTA
>JANCMA020523948.1:0-10329 GCA_024336925.2 Zoanthus solanderi | reverse complement strand
ACGTTATCCGCCATTTTGTATGTTGCAGTTTTGCGTGGGATTGGGAACTAGCTTTTCACACTAATTGTCAGGCGTTCATTGTTACATTCTTCGCACATGTTCAACTTCAAGTAGTGCGCGTTCATCAAGGAAAATGTCTACAAATCTTGTGGCTTGGCCATTTAGCTTGTAGCTTTACACCCCACAAGATAATTTAATCTTGTGACTAAAAAAATGAAATTCTAACCCTGACACTTACCTGATGTAGCAAAAATCCCGCCAACTATTCCACAAAGTCGCACAATAAACTGCCAAAAGGAGCGATGCTGTTGCGAAACTCTCACCATAATTGACGACAAGTCATATTTGAAAAATACACCTACACAAAGCAAACATTTAATTCAATGTTGTACGTTGTTTATTATATAGACACCGATTAAATACCAGGTCAACGATTTAATTTCAAGCTAATTTCCTACTGGCTTGACTGAAGTACTAAACCTTAACGGGAACCTCGGCTATCTAATAATATTAATCTCAAATAAGAGTTTTCCTCAACTTGTGTCTAAATCAGCAGCTAAAATTTGATAATTCTCTATATATGATTCACGCTAAGTGATTTGTTTTGATCATTGAATTTCCTGTGGGCCGCCATCTTGAAATGTGATGTAGTTGCGTTGCAGTGCCAGACCCCACTCGTTCATTGCTATTGTTTCTATCAAGAGTAGATACTGGCACTACAGCGCAAAGACGTCACATTTCAAGATGGCGGCCCGCAGGAAATCCAGTGATCAAAACAAATCGCTTGGCGTGAACTATATACAAAGAATTATCAAATTTGAGTTGCTGATGTAGACAAAAGTTGAGGTAAACTATTATTGGAGACTAATCTTATTGGTTAGACGAGGTTCCCTTTAATGTCTTCACACTGTGAAAGAAAGATATTCGTCACTGGAGAAATCCTGGTATTTTCTCGGTATCGAATAAAAACCTGTAAGCTCTTTCATGTTGTTGTTGTTTATCTTCTTGTTCTTCTCGTTGTATTATTATTGTTATTATTATCAATATTTATCACTACGTTACAGAATACAGAAATCTCTACCTGAAACTCCGTGACTTCCTGCATCATGATTGATCTCTCTCTCCTAAAAAGACAATGAAAATCAAAGCTCTCTATATGAGCTACAGTACTCATTCATGAGTGTAGGATGTAGGAAAGGCAGAAAATGATAGACGGAGAGAGACAAGAGTGAGAAAATCTCTTATATACCTCTCTCACTCTCTCTTTCTTGAGTCATTGTATCAAAATTGTAATCGAAAATCGATAGTAGTAGAAGTAAAAGTGAGATGACAATTTTTCAGTCATTCTTAGTTACGGAAGATCGATAGTCATTTTATTTGATAGTTTATTTGAATATTATTAAAATGATTATTAATATTAATATTATAACTAGTAGTAACTATCGCTAAGTGTCAACGAGCAAGACAAAAACTTAATAAATTTTGAAGATTCTTTGAAACCTCGTAAATTTGTGTCACATTGCACTGTATTATATTGTATTGTATTGCATTGTATTATACTGTATTATATTGTATTCTGTTGTATTCTATTGTATTGCATTGTATTGTATTGTATCGTATCGTATTGTATAAATCCTCACCCTCTGAGTTACGGAGTATTGGTTAGTTCTGATTTCTTGTCCACTTAGCTTTTTAACTGAAGTAGGTACAACCTGATTAAAACAGAATGGCATTTTGTTTCAGAAAATAGCAAGGAAAACAAATTTTATGTGAAATTAAGGGCAAGTCAGTTAAGCCTCCTCCCGGTTGCCCGTGCTGGTAAGTTGTTTTTAACGCTATGACTGCCAAAATAAAATTTGCATTTAGTAACAAAACTAGAATTCATTAAAACATTTATATAAGTCTTAACAAAACTGTGACTGAGTTGTGAACAACAAGAAATTTCGCATTGTTTGTTATATTTACTGCAAAGAAAACTTTTTGTTACAAACTAATATTATATTAAACTGATCTTTAGACATATTGTTCTATGTGGGAAGAAGTAGCATTTGAACCTCCGGGCGTTGTGGAGACTGCATGAGGGTGCAAATTCCCCAAGGAGAGGGAGCATGAACTCCCAAACACTTGCGTGCTTGATACTTCATGGGAAAAATAAAGAAATAGGAGCTCATTTATAAAAATTAGTAGCAAGTGAATAAAAATTATTATTCAGGGCAACAAAACAAGAAGTCCAACTTCCCCTGGTAGCAAGTGGTCAAACGTTACACCACTGGCATATCCAGATATTTTTGTATCTGCAACAAAAGTTGGAGATCAGATTCTGGTTTAAAAAATTTTCGCGTCCACACGTAACCGTAAAGTATTCCGATTTATTCTAGGAATCTATTTATTCTAGGAATCTATTTATTCTAGGAATCTATTTATTCTAGGACTCTATTTATTCTAGGAATCTATTTATTCTAGGAATCTATTTATTCTAGGAATCTATTTATTCTAGGAATCTATTTATTCTCCAGGAATCCCCATGAAATATCATATGCAGTATACAAAACTTTGAGAAATATAAAATACCACAATCCATTGCAGAACTCTCTCCTCCTGCATAATATACGGTGATACATTATAAAAACATAAAATAACATACATTATCACTACATTACGTACTTCTAACCATACCTGTATATAATACTGGTACATGTAAAGCTCTGAAAACAAGAAAAAAGAATGGTATGAAATAGTCTCCTGTGATAAAAGTAATGACAAGTAATTTAAGACTGACCAACAGAAATCGCGAAAATGTTGCCCGACTAGTGAGTTTAAAACAACCCATTTTCACAAGTATTAATTTTAATTAAGTTGACAACGAAATCAATAACATGCAGGCTTTAGACTTTTATCAAGAAATGTTTGCGATTTATACCTATTAAGTGGACTGACAGAGTCAGAAAATATGAACTATTGGAAAGGGCAGGAGAAGGTGGCAAGATGCAAATTCTATGCGGTTAGAACCACGGTGCACTTGGCAAACTAGAGAACAATGTCACAAGACAAGAGTTCTCAAGGAAAGAGAAAAGATCTAGAGATACCACGCGAATATTTACAGAGTTGGAACTAAAGGCAACAAGAAAATCGTGGATAGAATTTGAGAAGTTCGAACTGGTAACACAGCAACATTTGCAGTGGAGATTCAGGTACCAGCGATCTAATAAATTGGATTTTTAATGGCTGTAGAAGTAGACCTGAACCAGTTAGAACTTGAAAAGTTGGCAAGAAACAGCCAGACTTTGAGAACCGCTATGCATGACCTAATTACCACTTGGCGCTGAAGGGTTGATGATGAAGCATGGTGATGATATGATATTCATCATAATTTACATCATTAATGCTGCAGCTCCATAATATTTCAGGAAAGTAATTGCCACATGTTAAAGGGAATCTCGGCTATCCAATAATATTAATCTCAAATAAGAGTTTTCCCCAACTTGTGTCTACATCAGCAGATCAAATTTGATAATTCTCTAGATATAATTCACGCTAAGTGATTTTTTTGATCATTGAATTTCCTGCGGCTACCATCTTGAAATGTGACGTAGCTGTGTTGCATTATCAGACCCCCACTCGTTCACTGCTATTGTTTTTATCAAGATAAGAGACTGGCACTACAACGCACGCACGTCACATTTCAAGATGGCGGCCCGCTGGAAATTCAGTGATCAAAACAAATCGCTTGGCGTGAACTATATACAAAGAATTATCAAATTTGAGCTGCTGATGTAGACACAAGTTGAGGAAAACTCTTAATTGAGATTAATATTATTAGATAGCCAAGGTTCCCTTTAAGAACTCACTTTCCTAACGTAGTTTCCAATGCTGAGAAACACTTTAAAGCGTCTTGGGTCTCGGTAAACTTGTACTGGTTGTACATGTACATCGATGGCGTGATTAAACACCAATAGAGAGCTTAAGCACCGGAACATTTCTTCACAAAGGAGGTCTATTTTCCGTAAGTGGACTGGATCGAGAACGGCGTTTTTGGCGCGAATTTTTTAAAACTTAAGCAGCGCGCGTATTACAACGACGGACGCACGCAGGGTAAAATGGCGCGAAAACTAACTTTGAAGAGCTCAGTCGTAGACAAACTTTAAATTGTAAAATTGGTTACACATATTACACATACGGCAAGAACCTGGAGCAAAAGTCAGTGTTAAAGTAATTGTAAGTTGATTATTTACTTACAACGGTTTATTAACGATTCGTTCGGTGCTTGAAGCCATAAACTAAGTTTTATGTGCAGAGTACAATGTAAATGTGTTTCCCTGCCACGCATATCAGAATTAACAATGGGTAACATACCTTCTTAAAATGAGAAGTTCTTCTAAGCAGCAAATACATTACCAAAAGAAAATTTATTGAAGCGATACTGATTGCAGTAGATAAGTCATTTTAAACAAATGACAAGCCACCCAATTTTTCTGATCCCTATGGGAATTACTTAAAGCAACAACGCTCGGTGGAAAATGTTTATCGCTGATGATTCAGCAACTTTTAAGTATATCTTATTCGCCTTTTTATATTATAATTTACACTTTAAAACTAGCAGTTTCATGTCCTAGGTACAAAGTGGACCCAAATACGCCCTTTGCAATTAGCGGTTACATGACCACACCCACCTTCATATAATTAGATTTGGCCAAATGATGTTCAGAAATGGAAAGAGGTTAACATTAGCTAGAAGGCATAGCTTCAAGTCTCAACGTTAAGTACTCTAAACGTGATAGGGAATATAATTTCAAAATATTTAAAATGTATGTGAAAATGGTACTGGATACCAAGGCTTGCTCTCCAGTCGTACAAATCCTTCGAAAATATCCTGTTTTCTGTTTCTTGTCATTTTTACATATATTTGAAGTCAATAGCTGAAACTTTGCCATTTGACGAAAGTCAACCTGCTCTTTCCATTTCTAGATACCATTTTGTCATAGCTGATAGATTTAAGGTAGCTGTAGTCACGTGACCCCCACCTGCAAAGAGCCTATTACTAAGTAGAGCAATGCACTCACTTTTTTGAGCGATCATCAAATCACCATCCAGAGGATAAACATAACCAGGGACGTGAGAACCAAATGACAGTTGATCAATCCGGTGTGAGAAATTGTATACTGAAATCGTTAACGAAACAGAGTATAATTAGATGTAGCTCTCGCTAAGTGACAACGAGCAACAATCAAATTAAATCCCCTATATCTAACTTGCGTGACTTTCAGAAAAGCACCACGGAGTCTCCGCGTGGGAGGAAATCTGCTCGGCGCAAGATCGCTAGAAAATTCAAGAAAATAACCCTCAAAACGTAATTCAAAAGTTTAAAAATACTACCAGGTGATCTCTCCGATGAATGAATAGATCATAAGCAGCAAAATGCGAATAAAAAACAGTCGAAAAGGTCGAAATACGACTGAAAAACTCTAACAACTCTCGTCTGCACATGTGAAAAATGCGAGGTCGCTGGAGATGTCACCAATGACGTTATCTGGTCACAAGACTGATACCCTGCTCTGTGATTGGCTGCAACAACCAGCCTATTGTTACCTTACCTTACACTTCCAGCTGAGAAGACAAGTTTATAATTCTGACGCCTCGCAACCTCGGCCTCTTGGCCTCGTTGCTCATTGTCAATTACATTACTTCTAAAAACTGTTTAGTTTAGTAATAATCGTATACATGAAAAAATTATTTCAACTTAAACTTTCCTAAAGTTATTTGTATCTTAAGTAGCTATTTAAAATTACAGTTGTTTTTTTAATT
Organism: Zoanthus solanderi; assembly: GCA_024336925.2. Taxonomy (NCBI): domain Eukaryota; kingdom Metazoa; phylum Cnidaria; class Anthozoa; order Zoantharia; family Zoanthidae; genus Zoanthus; species Zoanthus solanderi. The sequence continues at coordinate 4,527 of JANCMA020523948.1, read as the reverse complement.
AATATTTTTTCTTTGTAGTATTTTACGTGACGAGACTGCATGTACCAGTATCTTATAATTAGTGTATGAAAATTTTCAGTACGGGCCCCCTGGTAGGGTGCGCTTATCTATTTAAGGTTTTAGAGTTTGTGATCAAATATAAAAATGACAAAAACAAATTATTTAGGCTGGATCATTGAGTCAATTAGCAAAACTTGACTTATTACTTGATTCTGATTGGTCAATTACTTTTGCAGTTCCGTGCAGAAATTTCTAATTTCGTGCAATTACAATCTCAAAGCTAATAAGCCAATCAAAATGCTGTTTCTATGACAACGATGGAGGTATGAATTGTCACGTCGTCACCGGCTGTCACATTTTGCTTTTTCACCGTAACTTTTTTATAATTTTTTCAGTATATAATTAACACGTAATCGAAACTTTTACTCGTTCAATATGAATTAATTTGCACTTGTGTGTTTTAAAAAGCTCAAATTTTGTTTTTCTTTACAAAACACTCGTGCAAATTAATTCCATATTGAGCTCGTAAAGGTTCGATTACATAAACTCATTTCGTCTTGCGAGCTTTGGATAATGCACAAATTTAGACATTAGTTGTTTTTTGACATCTGGTAAATGACTGTTTACACTTTTTGATTCATTACAATAGCAACATTTATATTACATCAGGAAACTTGTTTCAGACCGGAAACTCGTTTAATGTTAATCCGGAGACAGACGAGTTTTTTGAGTTTAAAGGAGAACTGAACTGAACATATTTAATGTTTTCGCTTGGCTAACGGCTCAGTACACTCTGAAGAAGAGGCGAGATGCCTCGAAACATGTAAGTTTCAATTAAAATTATGAAACTAAAGAATGTTGTCACTGCAGTCAAAAAACAATACTGTAAACAACCGTAATAGCCGTTTTCACACTTGTAGACGAAAAACTCGTCAAGACGAGTATTTCGTCAGACGAGTTCCTCGCCTAATGTGAATTCATGACGAAGAGCTCGTTTGGCAACGATGACTACAATTCGTATTTAGACGCGTAAGTGTCTACTTTTATTACAAAAAGGGCCTGGTTCGAGTTACGTGTAATTACCGCTTTACAGAATACTGTTCAGATTTTGTATTTTGTATTTATGAATTGTCATCTTTGTGAATAAATAATTCTTAAAAATGCAGTCATGTAGACAGCGAAACGTCGAATTTTAGCGTTATTGTTCATTTTAAGTACGTGTTCAATTTTTCAAAAAAAAAAAAAAAACTTGTTAATATCAAAGTTACAGTGCATGTCCATCTCTGTAAGGTTGGAAACAAGAACAAGGGCTAAATATTTAATAATGAGTTAGTGCTAATCGGCTTTTGAACAACTGGACCCTGATGTATAGTAGGAAACAAAACCGTCGGTTAAACATTTAACCCTGAGTTAGTGCTAATCAGCTTTTGAACAACTGGACCCTGATGTATACTAGGAAACAAAACCATGGGTTAAACATTTAACCCTGGGTTAGTGTTAATCAGCTTTTGAACAACTGAGCCCTGATGTATAGTAGGAAACAAAACCATGGATTAAACATTTGACCCTGGATCTGTGCTAATCGGCTTTTGAACAACTGAGCCCTGATGTATACTAGGAAACAAAACCATGGATTAAACATTTGAACCTGGATCTGTGCTAATCGGCTTTTGAACAACTGGGCCCAGAGGGTTCCATTATCCAAACTCACCTTCTTGAGACACTAGGGCACTGAGATGGGCGTGGCCTCTAGGGTGGTATACTGATCTGCAAACAAGAGATCAATTGCAAACTCTATAACTTATATAACGTAATATGGGGGCAAATACGTTTAAATGTCTTCATAAAACAAACTATTGCATGCACATTATAAACATTTTGTAAACTGTACACTTTCTAACCTTATTTCTACAAACTGTGTTAACGTTATAGACTCAAATTTAAAACAAATTTAAAGCATTAATTTATAAAATTTATAGGTTTCATAATACTCCCAAACTACATGAGTAAAACATACAGCAACATTTGCAGTGAAGGTACCAGCGACCTAATAACATGGATTTTCAATAGCTAAACCTGAACCACAATGAACTAAGACCTAAGTTTAGGTCACTCAGACCTTCCAGCTCCCAAAACCCCCAAACCATAAGATTTAGGGAATATCAAAAAAAAAAAATCAAAAGTCTCAGTAAGATGACTCACGGATACTGCGCACAAGTAGAACTACAAATTCAGACTAAAACTAACATCCTCCTCTCACACAAGTTGTTCAAGATTCCTGTCAAAGAGTGAAAGTGTTATCCAAGATTTCCCTCTGCTTTTCTCAGTTCTGCTTTAAATTTTCGAACGAAGATGCATTAATAATAAAATAATTAAACCAATGATCTAAACAAATCAAGGAATCAAACTCAAGATTGATTAAATGGTAAAACTAAAGTAGAACAAGTTTCTGTAAACTGGTAAATGTTGCTGATTAAGACAATTTATATAAAAACCAACCGCGCAAAGCAGGCTGTAGGATCTAAAACAATAACCATTGTTTCACAAAATTTCATGCAAATGAAAAAGTCCCGGCTATAATTCACTGCTACTCCTACAGGCGGAGTATCCGTGAGTCAAAAAGGAAACTAGGTTACGACAACAACAAGAATGACAAGGAGCGACCTTTTTCTACTTCAAACTAGCTCATTTTCTGGGTTGCTGGGCACCCAGTTCGCCATTTTGCATGGGTCATTTGAGGAGAATTTCACAGCATATCAGAACGTGGTAAACTAGGCTAGCCCCAGGCTCTTGGCCAGTGAGAAAAAACACTCCGTTTCAAAGATGAAAACGATTTGCTGCTTAAACGCCCCTAAAATGGCAAAAAAATGTATACAGCAACACCAAATAAAGTTAAACTTTGGACTGCATGAAAAATATAATGTACTGTAACTATTATATCAAGTGGAAAAACCGTGAGATTTAGAAGTCAAAGTTAGAAGGTCTGGGTCACTTGACAGAATATTAACTGTAGACTCTACAAAGTTTGTGTCCATATAAGGGAAGTCATTCTCTTTCCATTTCAATGTCATTCATTGTCGATACAAGAGAAATCTAGCTAAGACTATTGTCAAAAACTCGTCACAAGGATTCTGTGTCTTGCACTCTCAGCTTTTTATTGCAATGGAAACTGAAACTGAATACGAACAACAGCTGTTAATGGGCCTTTGATTCATAAATCCAACATACATACTTTCCTGCAGTAATGTGAAAATTTCCAGCAACCTTATTGACTTCAAATGAACCATGAATTCTGCAGGCATCAGGTGGTGTGTTCTCTTTGTCATTGCTTTTCCTGAAAATAATTTTTAAATTGTAATTTTTTTAGAAGTACCTACAGTTATGCCCAACAGCCAGTCACGACTTTGAAAAAACTATATAGTTTTTTCAAACTCGTGACCAGCCACCAAGCATATAGTTTGTTTTTTTAAAATCGTGACTGCCTGCCTGGCATATACTACTATTTTACATTACATGTTTTTCACACTGGAACTTTTTTATCGTTTTTTTTTTTTAATTTCATTCTGCGTTGTTCCTCTATTTTTCATTATCTTTGTTTAACATCCCTAGTTTTCTACTACTTTGCGTGATATGAGTCGCCTCCACTGTCTTCTATCCTTTGCCATATCTTCCATGATGTTTAACTTCCTCACGTCTTCTTCCACTACCTTACTCCAGGTCTTCTTTGGCCTACCTACTGGCCTTCTACCTTCCATCTCCAGCTCCATTGCTAGATCCTAAGTATGCTATTCTCTACATTTTACATGACCAAACCATCTAACCCCCGTTTTCCTTAATAACTGGCCAACAACAATTACTGTAATTATTAGATTTAAAACATAACAGTTTGCAACAAACATTTTTTTAAATTGAATTACAATAAAACATTTAACTACGTGCATGCTAATAAAAAGCAGTTATGAAAGAAAATTTAAAATTCAGGAGGTAGATAGTGCTTAAAGATAACTAGTAGTCTTAGAAAAGACAGATTTTTTATATCCTGAAAAAGACAGATTTTTTATATCCTGAACTTATGACAGAGCTATCAAGATACAGTACCTTGGTGGCATGTATGTAGGGATGTTACTAGCTGCAAACATGGCCATATCTTTAAGTGCTCTGTACCCCTCCGTTCTACCATGGAACTTTCTGAACACCCTGGAAGTGTAACAACCACAACATCATGATTATTACCCCACAGAGTTTTCAGTACCAATTTCATCAGGTGGCCAAAATGTATCAACAGGCGGCTACATTTTTAGTCGATTATGATCACATAATATGTGTTGAAAAATGGAGTCCAACACTAGATTTTATTCATCTTTGCTGACCAGAAAACTGATGCAAAACTTTGTTTTGAACAAGCCATATATTTATTTTTATACAGTTGTATGCACATTTTTTAAAGTCAAAGAACTGACGAGGGCTCTTCAAACGAGCCGAAACTTGTTTTAGAAGATTTAGAAGATCACCTGAGCGATACTACAA
>JANCMA020523842.1:0-10330 GCA_024336925.2 Zoanthus solanderi | reverse complement strand
CAATTTAGTATGCGCAGGCGCAGGTCAGTTTGGTATGCGCAGGCGCAGGTCATTTTGGTATGCGCAGGCGCAGGTCATTTTGATATGCGCAAGCGCAAACCAATTTGGTATGCGCAGGCGCAGGTCATTTTGGTATGCGCAGGCGCAGGTCACTTTTTCATTCGCACGCGCAGCTCAATTTTTTCCTATGCGTAAGGCATCTGTATAGTTCTCTGTTACTCAAGTTTCATTTGAAACACATTTTTAATTTTTTCCGTGAACTTATTTCTATTTTTCAAACAACTTACTGCTATTTTTTTAATCTAAAACTTGCTTTGTTACAATCGCACTCGATAATTTTAGAATGTGTTTCATATCCGTTAATCAATTTTGGGGAACAGATAACGAAAGGGTAAAGCTCTTTAAACTGTTAAGTTTCATCCCACTCGTAAGACTTCATAAATCCTCTGATGTCAATAAACGATTAAAATACAATTCAGCCATATTTTTTTTAAAATATGTTTTCAATTTTCCGATAGAAAATAAATTGTTGCAAGAATGTTTTATATTATTACATTACAATTACTTTCATAGAAAAAACAGCAACATCGTTTAGCTTTCCCTACTTTGTTTTTTTTTTCAATTTCGTCACATTAACAAGTTGGTTTTGAAATCATAAAAAAGTCTGTTATCCTTCATTCCTGATCCATTTCCAATTGCTTTCTTCAGAGTTAATTTCTATTTAATCTTCGTTTCACCACAGCATGCCAAATTTACAGCTTGTTTGATACCCTATTTTCAAAAACATTTTCAACAGTTTAGTTTAATGAAACCATGATACAATCACTAGACATACACGCTAAAATGATCTCACTTTCAGTCAACAAATCAAAACAAATAAAATGACTGTTTGAACAAGCAGTAATACTTTCCATGAATAACCGTCCATAACATTGAAAGGTTGCTTTTCAATAATAAGAGAATAGATAAAAGTTTCACGTTTTCGTTTGTGAAATAGTCTATGATTTTAAAGACTCTTCGTAACCAGTGTCAAAACTTTTCAAACAAAAAAACTTGTAGTTAAGGTTAAAATATTGATTCTTGCACTATATGCTTGTTCATTTGTCCGTTTAGCGAAATTTAACACTTTTAAATTTTAACGATGGTTTGGTTAGCTTCAACCAAATACGAGAATACTGAGGAATGATAGAAACTAATTGACTTTGGTGGCACAGTTTTCTAGTCTTTGTAGGAAAAGAAAAAACGCATTTGCTTTTTTACTGCATTGAACACGATAACGGAATCAAAATTGTCAAACATCGCTACAATTTAGTTCAAATTCGAAACAGACTAAACTTCGGAAATCATCAATGTGCATGACTTTCGGAACTAAAATCATCCAACCAGATTTACAAAATAAACATTTCATTGTTACCTGCTTGAACTAAAACTAAGACGAATCGGATCTTATCGAGAAAGTGTTGTCATCAAGTCTCGAAACCTGCCAGTCTTCAACATGTCCAACAATTTTCTGACTTGATTAACTCTCTCCAATGCATTTTGCTGCAGCTTCAAGAGATGAAATGAACTTACGCAAAAATTGGTAATTTTGATCCCAGACTTTTCATTTGCATACCAAGCAAGTTTCAGCAGTGACGTTTTACCAAATTATTGGTTAGTGGCTTCTCCCATTACCTTTTAGAGATTGAAATTCCAACGGTCCGATTACAAAAACATTTTTATTGTTTATATAATTCAAAGAAAATTCTTGTAAAGATAAAAAATTTTCGTTAAATGGTTACCATGAAAAATTCCAATGTTTGTTTCCGCTTTTCTGCATGAATTTTACCAAGACTCCTTTTAAACTTATTTGAATTAAAAACCAAATGTAATCTAAAAGTTAACGATGTTTTTGTTTGATTTCGTTTTAAAATGTATTTGCAACTGTTAAAAACGGCAGAAAAGATTTCTTATTTTTTCATACGCACCTTAGCAAAACAAAATGAAACACAAGGCGCTTTCACGAATATGATTAACACTTTACGGTTTACCCGTTACTAATTGTTTTGAAACGTAAGAAAAGCACGGTGGGTTACTGCACGCGCTATAACGTGCACAAAAAGAAAATGCTACACAACCCTCATTTTTTGCATTAAGCTTTGCTTGCCGTGGCATTGAGATAGCACTGCTGATTTGCAGTTTTAATAATTATCCTCTTTTATTCAAATCTCAAGATTTTGTTAGTCTTGTCTTTGTTCATTTTCTGGAAGAAATACAACATTCAAATGAAAAAAAAAATTGTTTTCATTTTATTAAACTAAAACGAAAGTGAAGAACAGCATTATACGACAAACACTTCTATGAATCCCAAAGTATCATTTGATTGTAAATAAAATATACCTTATGAAGAAAAGCGAAGCTCAACTGAATATATACAGAGATAAAAGTAGAAAATTATCCTCAAGGAACACGACGATTTCTTATGCGCATTACCAGAATGTTATGGTATGCGCAATGGCAGAAAACTTTGGTATGCGCTTGCTACACAACCCTCAGTTTTTGCATTAAGCTTTGGTTGCCGTGGGATTGTGATAGTACTTCTGATTTGGAGTCTTAATAATTATTCTCTTTTATGCAAATCTCAAGATTTTGTTAGTCTTGTCTTTGTTCAGTTAAATATTTAAAAGGCTAGAAACTACGAAGAAGACACTGAACAATTTTGTGGTCGTAAGTTTTTGTAAGTCTGGATGTGAACTAAAAAAAAATCTAATGGCAAGGAAGAAGGTCGCCAATATGGCAACCGTTCTGACAGTTTTGGTAGCCAATTATTTTTTCTACTCGCCATGGCGACCAAAACAGTCGCAGCTTGGAGCGCTGCTTTTATTCCTGAACCACTATACAGGCACTAAAGCTATGTCGATGAATTTTGGCTTGGATATTCACCATCATCATACAAACATATTAATATCAAAAGATTTGTGCTGACGTCAGCGCTTTCTTCGCGACGTCACCAAATTGAGCTAAATTAACAATATTTTGTATTTTTATAAATCCTAAGTATTTTCCTGAAATTGGCAAACAGGATTAAAGTGAACATTTCAGTTGTGAGTTTTTTGTCTGCAAATAATGTTCTTATGCTGTTAATGGTAATGGCAAAGTACAAAAACAAAAAAATCAATTCGGTTACGATTTTTCTTCATGGCGTAATATGTATATTAAGATTTCAAAACTCACTTCTGGTTTCACCTTGACCGCGAAATGGGAAGGCTGGTAACTACCTCATTTTTTCTGGTCCGTGACGTCAAAAGCATAATTTAGTAGTGAGAGACTGATCCTGCTTCTATATATCTCCTCCATTTTCTTGTAAAACATGGTAGTGAGGTGTGCTGTAGCAACGTAAACGATGAAGAAAAAGGGAAGATCAATTCGCATACTTCCTGGTCCGTGAGTAACAGTAATCGGATAGCGTGGTGAGATGGCGTAGGAACAGAGAAATCATCTACTGAAAAACGCATACTGCATACCACAGAACGCGGATCTGACTGCAATGTATCCCTTGTGATCTTCTCACTTTTGTCATCACCATTAGAAAGATAAGAATATTTTATTCATAAAAAACAAAATCAAAATATATATACACTTTAAGAAATACTTTGCACAAACAAAAATTGATTGCGAGCTATAATATAGCTTTTTAAGGTCTCCCTCTGAATATCCCCTTTACACAAACTATTTATAAAATGAAAAGTTCCTAATCTTAAGTTTTAAAAACTTTTTTAATAGTTCTTGTTCTTTAAGTTAATAAGTTAAACGTATATACATATATAAGTTCAGCATTGCTCTAGTTTTTTCACTAAAATATGATATATAAATTATAGACATTGCTTTGTTTTTAATAAGTATACAAATTTGTCCCTAAAAACGTGTGTAAATTGTGATTAACTACACGACGTGTTCAGTACTAGAACAATAAATACTACTTTACTGATTATAATAATATACTTTATAATGTAACAAACCAATTCTTCTTAGCTGCTAATTTTTTGTACATCCGGGTATGTGGACTAAAATCAGAATTCTAAATTCGAAAATGGTTCGATTCCCGAATAAGAAATATAAATATATTGTAGGTCAAAACGTCACATAAACAGAAAATGGATGAGAAAATTGTGAAAGCTTCCAGTTGCTTGTAATTGGCCATTCCGGAACTGCGCAGGGAACTGGGGCGAGTTTCAAATTTTAACCAATCGATAAATTGACACCACCACACGAAAGATCACGTTCAGAGTTGTTATTTGACAAAGTTTGATGCCTTTGGGGTGTACAGAGGCAAAGTTATAGATCTTGAAACATGGTTCAAAATCCATACAAATGTCTATAATCTTGAGACAGAGTCCCCAAAAACCATATAAATTCTTAATTATCAGTTTTTTGACAACTGTAAAATCTTGTCATTCGGTCACCATTTGAAAGAAGTTGAGATAAAAGTCGCGTATGCTTCCCCATTTTTAAGAGTATCACAGAAATCAGAAAAAAAAATTAAGAGTTTATGTGGTTTTGGGAGACGCTGTCTCAACATTACAGAAATGACAACTCTGAACAAAATCTTTCATGTGGTGGTGTCAATTTATCGATTCGTTAAAATTTGACACTCGCCCTACTTCCCTGCGCAATTCCGGAATGGCCAATTGTAACAATGCCGTCTATACGACAATGACATCAAAGCAAAGATGGCGGCTCCAAAGTTTACATTATCAAAAGGTTTTCTCTCTTTATCATTATGAGATGTATTTGCGCTATGGTTTCATTATAAGATTTGTTTAAATAATTTACATATAAGCTAATTAAAATTTTATTCTTCACTGTTTAAAAGAATATTTCGTGAAACCACTTTCAAACAACAGGAAATAAAATTTAGTTCTATACCATAATGAAATCACAACATATGTAAGCTGGTTATCATTAAAAAATGGTTTAAAGAGCTCACTCGAAACTTAAGCATTGCTGTTTCTCCTCTTGAGGATTTCTTTACGAGATTCAATATAATTCTTTGTGTCAATTAATTTATTGCCCACTAAAAAACGAGTAGTGGCCTGGGTACTAAAATGGCCGCGTGAGATTGGACAATTTCCTTTGGGTAGACAGATTCAGAGTCGAAAGTGAATAGAGCGGGGAACTTTTCGATATTACGAGAAATTATTTTTACCCCTCAGTCTCATAATTTCTTTCTTTTTTCAATAACAGTAGTTATAACTACTTAAATCTCATCCAAAATACTCTTGCTATTAGTGTTGATTCTTAAGACGACATGTCGATTCAAATGTCTTCCCAAACGAGTTACCCAGGCCTGCACGGTCATTTTAGTACCCAGGGCCCGGTTCCTCAAAGCCCAATTAGTGCTAACCTTGGGTTAAATTTTTAATCCATGTTCCTGTTTCCTACCTTCTATAGCTTGCTTTTGGCTGGAATTTTGGAGTTAACATGTTTCTTTTATTGGTAAAATTAGACAGTATTTTGTAAGCATCACAAAGCTTACTTAAGGAAAAATTAGCCTTTGAATTTTGTCTCAAACGAGGATTAAGTTAATCGGCGTTTTGAGGAACCGTCCACTTGTTTTTGTAGTGGACACTGGGGCTGTTGTAAAATCTGACGTGAAATGAAAATAATGTACGTATATGCATCGAGATCTAATAGATTTCAATATTTTAAATTGAAAAAATATCATTACGATTTAAAATATTTGATTTGCAAAAAAATACCACTTCGAATCAACAGATTCAATAATATTTCCAAAAAAGATATCCCTACGTGCTGATCTCTACCAACCCTCTTCCCCACAATTCAGCAGCAGCTAATCAAAGACCCATTTGTTGCTATACTTCAACCCGTGGTTTGCCATTGGAGTGGAGATGCGGCTGCGCAGCCTGATTAAGATTACCGTTACTCTTGGAAGTATCTTTTCCTCCAAACGTGATATACGAATATATAATGCTACCTAAAACACTAGAAAGAAAACGAAACTGTTGTTAACATTTTCCACGCCCAGTTCATGAAATTTACAGTCACTGTAAAATTTTTAGCTTTTAGAACTATAAGCAACTATTCAATCTCTTCTCTTAAATTATTAAAACGTATGTCGATAATTTTAGAGTTTTACCACCTGGTTAAAAAATGAAAATGATTAGCAATCATTTCTATACTCTATAAAATGAATAAAATGGTTTCTTTCTCGACACAGGGTTTCATCAACTTGTTCAAAAGTTAAAATGAACAACACCAGTCATGTCTACTTTTCATGACAAACAAAATGAATGGTCACTTTATAAGGTTTCATCTGATGGTTCAAAAGTTAGAATGAATAACACCAATCATTTCTACTCTTTAAGAGAAACAAAATGGCCACTTTATAGGGTTTCACCGATCAACTGGTTAATTCAAAAGTTAGAATGAATGACCCCACTCCCTCAATTTTTTTTTGCTACTTAGCCAATTACACTGATGACGTCATCACAATAAATCATGCAATTTGTGTGTTGACTTTGAAATTGCAACTTTTTGCCGAAGAATGGCTAAAGCCCCGTCTACACGAGCAATTTTTATGTGACAAATTTTATTTATTTGCCAGTGAACACCCCGTCTACACTAGCACTTTTTATTTGAAAACAAATGATGGGAGAATGGGATCTACAGATGACATCAAAAAAATTGCCAATTTTATGTGGTGTCTCGTCTACACGGACAATTTTCTGTATGTGACAATTTTTAATTGCCACATAAAAACTAACATGCCAGTTTTTTAGCACATATAATTGTCATACAAAAATTGGTCAATTTTGTTCATCTACACGAGCAAATAAAAATTGTCAAATAAAAAATGTCACATAAAAATTGCTAGTGTTGACGGGGCTTAAATGCTGACAAATTTACGATAGATTGTAGCTATTTTGTAGTTTTCAAATCTTTTCAATCCTTAAATGTTATTTTCGTTACCATTTTCAGTATTGTAATTAAAACTTGCATAAAATCTAATAAAATTAAAAACCCTTGATAGTGGCCAAAGACAGCAATCTTGGAATTTCCCTCATTTGTTGCCATGGCAACTAAAGGTTTCAAACTGACAGGTCAGTTATTTAGTAGACCATGTAATAGTATCAATACAATAATTTCTGTGTTGTTTCAAATATTGTCCATGAAAACCAATTTGAGACCACGTGACTGCGCTTAAGCTAAAGTACAAAAGAAGCTGATTATATTTACCATGTATCCTGTACATTGAGAAAACTGTAAGCAAGATCAAGAGAAGTGCTGAACTACAACTGGGCGAAAGGAATTATTACAATAATCTACAGACAATACGGCTTTGATTGCGGGTACAAGGGAAAAGCTTCAAGAATTACTTTTAAAACATCGTAAACTGGAAAGATTGGAAAGCTTGGACTGACGAAACTGCCAGAAAACCTGCACAGATACTCGTATTTCGCTTGACGGTGAACGGAACTCGGAGATAGAGAAGAAGGACAGTTTCAAATATCTGGGAAGTTGAATAACATCAGATGGACTGTCAGATAAGGATATCAAGTGTAGGATTGGATTAGCAAGAAAGACTGTTGCAGACATGAGGAGCCTTTTATATATGTGCCAAGAGAATTGGAAAGGAAACTGTCAAGAAGAGACTATTGAAAAGCTACATCTGGTCGGTGCTAACGTACGGACGTGAGTCTTGGAGGATAGCAAAGTCATGGAGAAGAGACTCGAACCTGCAGAAATGAAGTTTTACAGAAAAATGCTAAGAATCTCATGGATATAGAAGGTGACTAATATGGCAGTGTTGAAGAAGATGAAGAGACCGTTGACGGATACCATCAGAGAGAGACAATGGAGGCAGCGCGGCTCAGTGGTCAGAGTTGGGGATTTGAATGCGGAAGACCCGGGTTCAAATCTCAGACTCGGACTACTGAATGAATTTGTCCTCTGTGATCCCAGGGGCAAATTCACCACAATTTGTAAATAGCCAACTGGTTTGCCTCCTGCCAGTTGGGATTCTTAATTGGGTTTAAACATGACACTGATAAGCCCCTTTAGGGGAGTTGTCATTAGGATTTTTTTTTTTTTTTTACAATGGGGATTTGTTAGTCATCTGCTCAGAGAAGATGATTGAATTAAGCGTTACTTAATAGAGACTGAGCTGGTGGGAAAGAGAGCGAGAGGAAGGCAGAAGATGATGATGTGCGATTGGATGAAAAAGCGAATGAACTTGAAGAAGGAGAAAGATCTGGATGACGTTGCAAGCGACAGAAACAAATGGAGGAGGAAAAAGCAATGATTCGTCAACGGCATGCATATGCAATAGCAGAAGAAGAAGATCACGTCAATCGGAGGAATTGTGTTAAAAGTAAAAGGGAGGGGTTCGATTGACCCCCCCCCCCCCTGAAAGTCTCCGAGTGTTCGTGTAACTTTTTTATTAGAGGATTTAACGGTTAATAGGATTCTCACTAAATTCTTCCTCGAAGAACGATCCAATTTTGAAATTTCGCTGGTTTTAAACGCGATTTCCTTTCGATTTCGGAGGAAGTCTGATCCACAGACGAAGTGCTTACAACACTTTTTTCAAGTCGGAACACTTCCAAGAAATAAAACAATATACTCTTCGCTTGAAAGAATCGATGAACGACTGGAAGCTTTATTTCTCACAATATCTGAATCTTTACTATTTTACATAATCACAACAATTTGAAAAATAAAAACTAGCCTAGATTCTTGAGTTTCTTCGCAGATTCTTGTTTCTTACCTCGATGATAAATAACGCTGATCATACTGACTAATTGATCTGGAAATGCTCACAGAATGAGAGACACAGAAGATACAAAATCGAGGTTTTTCATGGCATATAACACACAGGGTTCCCAAAAGCCAAGATTAACATGACAATTGAAAAATAAAAACTAGCCAGGATTCTTCAGTTTCTTCACAGCTTCTTGTTTCTTACCTTATATTCAGCCCAAGAAAATTGCGCCAGCTGAACATATAATCTCCTCCAATAAACATTCCAATGTACGTAACTAGAATGTTCTGAAGGGAATATAAAGTAAACCGAATTGATACATGAACGTTCGAGATAAAGGACAGTTAAAAATTTGATTTTATGTTATAGTCTACTAATGAACAGCTTGGCAATCATTTCAAATTGGTTTTGGATAAATCTATACATCAAAAGTTCTTGTTGCCATGACCATGACATGAAAACTGCAATTATTTACATTGTAAAGGATGATGAGGGGATTCACTGGCAAGAGCGCTTCGCATACTTTCTGGTAAATTCACAAGCTTGATTGATATCAGTATCAACACAGTCTTGAAGGTGAAATTATGCACTTCGAAAAGGTGATTTTACTCCAATAAAATGTTGTATTTTTAATTCTTTTTTAGGAAATTTACCTTTAAAGGGGAATCTGTTAAATATCTTAGATTTTGGGTGTGATGAGAGTGATAATCTTAACGATGTCGATGATATCACAGTGCCTTAGACAGAGATACATTGTAACACTACGGGGGATTGTAGATACTAAAATTTAATTCACTCTAGCAATAATATGGAACCTTGATAGCTAAATAACACTAAACAGTTATTTAGACCTTTTAAAGTCATTCCATTTCAATGAATTGCTTTACAACAATAAATCAAAGTAGAACTGTAGATCTGCATTTTCTTTGGCTCTTATTTGCTGTTGTAACTTTTTTCTGAACTGTTATTGGTTAATATATAGATTGCCCTCTAAAGAATGCGATATGTGTTAAAATCTTGCTTTTAAGAGCCAATCAAATCGCACAAACTACCAGTGGCTTCAACATAGGTAAAAAAAATTCAGTTCTCATTACCTTTAGACATCCAACTATAGTTGTGGTTAGAGGAGAGTTTGCTTGCGTACACAAAACGACAGAGTACATTAAGACAAACCTAGAAAAACAAAATTCGATCAGGTACTGTATAAAGCATTTCAAAAGCAACGAATAGAGATGGACAGAACGTAAAGATATTTTTATGTAACAAAAGAATGATTCTCTAACAGCAAAAAAAAAGTTAAATTTCTTCACCCTTTCGACCCCGTTACCATACCTCCAGTTTATGGAAGAAAGTTCTGAATTCTAACGTACTTTGCAAACAATGAACTATAAGTACAAAGAGTGTAAAGCTCATTAACGGTGATGTTTACAGAATCATTAGTAACACAAATAACAATAATAGTAATAATAATAATAACAATAATAACAATAATAATAATAATAATAATAGTAATAATAATAATAATAGTAAGTTTTTAATAATAATAATAATAATAATAATAATAATAAT
>JANCMA020523841.1:0-20169 GCA_024336925.2 Zoanthus solanderi | reverse complement strand
AAAGACTCTCATCCGCTTAACACTACGGAAACCGGAGATAAGCGCCGGCTCTATGGGCCACTAGGCTCGAAAAGGATTTAGCTTTTAGCTTAGTATGACAGTCTAGGCTTACCTACAGAACCCAAAAATGTACCAAAAGCTACTGCAGTCCCAAGACTCAAGTACAAACATGGACAGTGAAATTGCAGCACTTGCATGAGATACTATGGCTAAGTATTTTCAGTTAAGAAAATAAAACACGGTTATTTTATTTTATGTACATTGAACACTGGTACTCTAAACTTACCATACTTTCTAGATAGACATTGATCTTTATATAGCCTTATCCAAGAAACATTGCACTTTCACTACATCTTATCATACAGTAGTTTATTTAACTCACTAGATTTAATGATGATTAATGATGATTTTAATTGATGATTTCCTTTAGAAGTTTTGCCAGTGAGCCATAAGTCAAGAATACTTTATTAATCTTTTTATCCTGGCAAAAGCAACAAGGGCAACAAACAATTCCTGTATATATAGTCTTTAAACCTTCCACCCTCATTTTTACCTCCACTAGAATGCAAAATATGTATTAAAAGGAAATGCAACTAAACTAAATTAAAACATCACAAGTACAGTAGAAACTTACCCAGGGTACCTGAGGCAAACTCGCTCCTAAAAAAAAAAAACTGAAACGAGCGTGAGGCATTAGCCTTTATAAGGAGCGAGTTTCCCTCAGGTGTAAAACCTCACTCTTGCAAAGCCTTGCAGCAAATAGCAGGAAACTTTACAAAAAGATCACAAATACAGTACACTGCACAACCAACCAGGCACACAAGTCATATAAATTTTATAAAATTGCAAAATGCATTTTACTTCAAGTAGATGGTTTCAAGCTAAAGCCAACAATTACGACATTTAGTAACAGTATTTTTGACACCTTTTAACCTTTGGATGACTTTCTCAGCTGTAGTTTATTTATAAACTTTCCTCACTGAGATGTCTGTTTATAACAAATAACAACAAAAAGGAAGTCGAAAACCCAAAATTTTAAGGAAATTTAAAGTTTTAAAGTCTTTGAAATTGCTTAAATTTGTACTCTTTTCCTTCTTGGCTCATGCTTTACCATGTGACTCAAAGGTTGAGCTATTCAGCTTAAAAATGTGGAATTCATATTCATATTTGTAAACATTGAGCAAGAATTCCAATTTCTCACAAATCACTAATTTATCACTAAAAATTGTACATTTTATCTCTTGTAAAGTTTTGAAGCAAACAGCAACAAACTTTCAAAAATTCCAGCTACACAGGCTAAAAAAACGCTGATTATCTAAGGATACAAATCATTCCTGCAGTGCTGTTAAACATTGAAATACCACCCATGAACCCAACAAGTTCCACAACAAGAAATGCCAATGTTAAAGACAAACCAACAATCATGCTGAAAAGACATATTACAAAAATTAGTACTAAGAACAGAAGTTGGGTGTACATACTAGCTGACAACTGTGGGTCTGGTCAAGTTTTCTCATAGCAAGATTTGTACACTCACAGGCAGACCAAGCTAATGATACAATTGATTGTTGATCTCAGACAATTACACATTTTGTATAGGAAAATTAACTTCAAGCTTAGAGTATAAATGCTAAAGTAAGGCAAAAATATTTTTAGAAAACTGCACTTACAGGTCTCTATGTACGATTTTCGTCTTGTTTAGAAGTGTAAACATTTACTGTTCTGACATCCTAAACTGGTTTTTGGCTTGGCTTCATGAGTTGAAATTACTATCACAATTAGTCACACAATTAGTGTGGGCTGCCTGTGGTACACGTTCAGGGTTTGGATACAATTTTCTTATATTTTTTCATCTTATAACTTAAAGTATACAGTAGAACCTAATATTTATTTTAATTCTACGTTACTTTACTTAATGCATTACAAACCTCTATAATTAATATTATTGTACATCATACATGTGTATTTTTAAATACTAATATAATAATAACCTTATTTTTCATTTCATACAAAGCCTTTCACTACAATTGCTTTTATTCTACAATGTTGAACATAATTATAATGACCTAAGCTTTCTAAATCTAATGTGTCTTTTACAGATTAATTGTTATTTTTCATTTTCTTTGTGAGCTGCTGGTCTACTGATATAATTAGTATTTATCAAAGCAACTGATATCAATTTCACAAGCTCTGATTGGCTTCCGTAACTTGCGATATCAAAGACTATCAGTTGCTTTTGAGAGATGGAAGTCAAAATGACTGGAAGCATGCATGGTAAAATGAGAAAGAAAGGTTTACACATTGTATTGTTTCATTGAAAATAAAGTATCTTTTTGTCACATTATTTTGGTAAATACTAAAACAACTATCCCCCTCAGGGTCAGTTCCCTAGTACTAAATTTATACCTTGACGCTTCTCGTTTCAGTATAAATTCTCCACTATTCATCTGCCCTAGAGTTGGTGGATAGACTAGTTGTTAATTAATAATCTAGCTAGTATACTGTTATATACTGCACTTAGAAAAATCATTCAAAAAGTATGTTTTTTTTAATTGAATTGCTTATTGTAAGGATAATAGAGAATGCACAATCATCTAAACAAAATTCAAAGAGTAATTTTTTCCTAAATACTGAAAAGCTTTGTGATGCTTACAAAATACTGTTCAGTTTTACCAAACAAAGAAATATGTTAACTCCAAAAATTCAACCAAAAGCAAACTAGAGAAGGTAGGAAACAGGAACGTGGATTAAAAAGTTAACCCTCGGTTAGCACTAATCGGGTTTTGAGGAACCAGGCCCAGAAAACCAGTGTGTAAGCATGGCAGCAATTGATCTTCTATGGCCACAAGGCCTTATTCAACAACACAGGCTGTGGTTAGTTGTCTGTGAACTATTGGCACAAACCACAAATGTTTTAGAATTAGAATTAGATTAAAAATCCTCTAAAAGTATTCTAGAATCTTTAATACTCAATAAAAATACCTCTTTTGAACAAATGTTTAAAGTAAATGTTTTACTATTGTACAGCATTTTGTTGATTTTGAAAATTGTGCATTATTGTGTGGGTTTGATGGAATTGTGCAGCCCCACGTACACTCACACACCCTGTTGGAAGTACTGAGTACTGTTTCAAAATTAGGTATGCACAAGAGTTGTTTAAAATTATTGCCAGTCAAAAGTAGGCATTAATAGATCACAATGGCCATTTTCAAACTTTCAACAAAAAAACAAAGAAATTCACTGCCCAATAGGTACATGTACTGTACAGCAGTCAAGTATGGGTTTCATTATAAGGGCTGGGCACCGGGCAAATTGACCGGCTGTGATGTCAGCTTTGCCTGGCTGCTTTCAGCATCTCTTTTATTCTTTATACTTTATTTTATTTTTGCCATTTTACGATTATTTACATTCATTGATTGTAGTTTAATACGGCAAGGGAGTCCGTGGAAACCATGATGAGGCTTATAAAAAGGACTACCTTTGTTAAATGATATCTAAGTATAACCATTTTATAGTAGTCTGGCAATAATGTCTGATAATTAACTAAACATAATTTAACAACTATACATTCTTTAAATCTTTAAGCTTTGCATAAACTCTGCCCGGGTGCCAAATCTAAATGCCCTCCTGCTCCAAACTATAATGAAATCCCTGGTCAATGCTAATCTACTGTATTGCAGGCTACAAGGGACAGCTTTGGTAAAGTGGAGAACCAATAAAAAATAGACATAAAAAGGATAACTAGTGGAAAACACATCATTGCTAAGGATTATAAAAACAAAATGATTGAGAGTATGGAGAGAGACACTGAAAATTTATCAAACTATTATATTATTAGCAGACATAATATCATGATACTGTAAATATGAAATCCAGGTCAATTCATCAACTGGATCAGATGGGGATAATTATTAGAAGATAACTATTGGTATAGGGATTTATTGATTTATGTGTTTATCAGCTAGATTTGTCTTGAGGTGGTAAGGGTCTACCTTTTTCAAAGTTTGTAGTATGCAGGCAAACTACATCTGGATAGTAATACTGCACATTCATTTGATAAGTCTGGACCTAATTTTCTTCATGTAAAAACATGATGATAGCAGTGGACAATGGACTTGCTAGTAGCACACACACAAGACCAAGGGAGGTGCATTGGGGCCTTATGTGTGGCAAATGCATTTGAAGCCAGATAAGTAAGAAAACATGTACAAATTTTCTTGAATGTTATTTTCTGTAATTTGAGAGTATATCTTGGATAGATTGAATAGTTTCCAAACTGTTGTATTTGTTCTCTACTGACTAACAGAATACTTACAATAGAAATCCACACTACAAAGTCAGTGACAATAACAGACCTTCCAACTCTCCCGGCTATGCCAGAAGACAACCCAGTTTTGACTTGTTTCTCCCAGTTTTTAAGTTCAATCCCGATAAACAATTTTGTTGTCTTTTTGGAATACTTGGTTATGTTATGGTTAGGTTATCTTTTTATGTCATGTCATGATGGTACGAAGGTTAAATATAAGATTTAAATACTAATAATACAATATTAATACTGTACTAAATTATCATATTTAACCTCCATAGATCCCATGGGTAGTTAGAACTTTTGAATTTAATAATTATATGCTATTTCTGCTGGTACTCTTTTTTTTTTTTTTTTGTTTTTCCCAGTTTTAGGATGAATCTCCCTGTTTTTGGCAGGATTAAAATACTAATCTCCAGGTTTTAGAAAATTTGGATTGGAAGGTCTATTAATTATAAAAATTTTGTTGGCAACTAAATGCCAAGACATCTTTGTTCTCTGTAAATCAAAAACCAATTGATACTTACTATGTATCTTTTGTTTCATACTCTGATAGTGTGTACTCAAGAGGCAGGCATGCCAACACATTCGATTGCTATAATTGAAAAACAAATACTGAAAACTTTGTAATAAACAATGTTTTAAGAAGTCATGCATTTTTATGATTATGTAACATCTTCAGTCATCAGTAGTTAAAATTTGACAGCTTTGAAAAACTTTTTCCATTACTCAATGAAAGACACAAGGTCGCTGTTACTTTGTGTTGAAGAAATTGAATTAAGAAATTAATGTCTGTAATTTAGCAAAACAATGAAAACAAGACTGGGTAAACTACCTTTCTTCTTATTGATTCCTTTTTCTGTATCTAATACAAAATAATAGACATGAAGACTGTACAGAAACTATTACTCAGCTTGGCCCTTGAAAGGGCTCAATGCAACAGTTGGCTGTTTCAACCTTAAAATTTCCGTATTGGGGTGTACTATTTTTAAGTCATACGAACTAAACCTTACCCAGACCCTAGCTTCTATAGTAAAATACGCGATGAAACTGCATGCATAAATAAGTACACCCCAGTACGGAAATTATCCCGTTTTAACTCCTAACACAATTTGAGCAAAGAATAATTTCCAGTGTGCAGCTGGCAATAGGAGAAAAAAATTGATGGCCAAATCAAAAATTTGAACATTGTTTTTGCTATACCAGCAAAAAGTTAATATTATCTCTTATTAGCTTAAAGATCATTTACTTTTTTTAAATTAAGTGTATAATTAAAATTCCGAAAATTTAATTTTGAAACACTGCAAACAACTACCTTTATTGCGATCAAATCGCGAGCAGATCGCGATTAGTGTCACAGGTGTGCTCGCGATCTGCACAACCATGCCTACGATCGGCTCGACTTTTGCTCGCGATAAAATCGAGTCATTTTGCTAATTTATCGTCAGCATTTATTTAAAATATTTTGTTTTGATAGAAGACAACTTACTCTGGACCAAAATATCGTCACAGTTATGACAAAATGAGCGATGAGGCTGAGAAATCTTGCTGCAACAAAGCTTCCTAAAGCCATACGTCTTGCAAAGTAAACAAGAAATGCTAAAACAATAACAACGATAAACTTTAGTAGCATTAAGAGCTTGAACAGCCACAAAAGCTGTATTTTCACAACTTTCTATCTTGGCGCCATTTTTATTTGCTTTGAAGCAGTCGGAACTCAAGGCAACCTCGTACCCAGGCTCATTTCACTGACGTGGTGATGACAGTGACATGAGCCTGGGTACGAGGATTGGCAAAAATACTAACCCGCTATAAGCGAACCCGCTACAGCGGGTTGAGACTCAACCTGCTATATATTTCTATTTCTAGTATATACTAGGGCCTCAACCGGCTACAACGGGTTGATCAACCCACTATAAGCCAACCCGCTACAACGGGTTGAGCTACCCCTCATTTCACCACCTTAGTTATATTAGCTGGCTTTATTTTAACCAATTCAATTTTTTCTAGGGACAAAAAGGCCAAAATCAAGACGTGACAATCGCCTCGTTTTGCCTTATGCTAGCTACGGCCTTGATTTCTGTTACTTCTAGCGTTTTCAAACTGGTAACCAGTATATCCTGTTGCCAGCGTAACTCTAACTACATGAAATAAATTAAATTCATAGTTTCAAGGATGTTAAATGTCTTTCAAGGAATGACGCCATAATGTATAAATACGCGTCTGTTTAAAAAAGCTTTATTATCTTTGCATGGCCAATTTGTAGCCCCAGGAAATATCATATAGAAAAAAGATGGCGGATCAAAATAGTAATGAGCCCCGGTTTGCTATAATATCAGAAGATTTCATCAATAATCTAATTTGTACATTCTTTTTTGGCCTCATGGGCTATTGACTCGTAGTCGATTGGCTTTACTTCGCATCGTCCACTAATCAAATTTCTCGTTCATTATATCGCCAGCGCGTGGGTGTATTTGTAAACAGACTACTCAGATCCAGTAACTAACCCTTAAATACACGTATATTTGATAACTTTATTGTATATGTGGAAAACTATTATGAAAAACCAACAGTTCTTCATTTTCAAAAAATTTCATTTTAATTCTGGGGCAATCTGTACTGTTTTGACGTCCAACGGATTTATTGAATCGTCTTTTCTCTTGGTAATAGTATTTAAAATCAATAGCACAGGGGTGAGATTGACTAACCACGAACTTTTTATCATATATTTATGTGCTTTTATGCTTCGGTTTTTTAAAAGAAATAAGCAGTTGTTTATATATTCCCACACACACACAAAAAAAACGTTTTGAGTTCTTGGTAATTTGAGTAGAGTATTTCAGAATGTTGAATACATTAATGTCTAATTGTGTCAACTTGTCGGCTCACCGGCCGTGAATGCTCTATTGTCGGCTATGCTCTAAACAAACTGTGTGTTTTGAAAATATGCCTAAAAGTCACAACGCCTTTGTTCAAACTAAATTCTCAAAAAAAAAAGACACTAAATATTTGGTTTCCGGGGTTATAGAGGTTTTAAAAGTATAACCTTATATAAGATCTCTTTTACCCGAATCGTTTTTTACTTTCATTGCTGTAATTAAGATCCAAATAGTTGCAAGGAATCTTTAAGAACAAACAATTCTTAAGCATTTTTGAGAACTTTTGAAAATACTTTAGAAGCCGACGATATAATCCCAATATGGCACTAACAACAAGTTCAAATACTCTATCATCGTTAGAGTTTTACAGAGGTTTAGGTCCAGTGTTAAACATTTCAAAGAATGCAACAAGTACCACTAGTTTCCCTATAACTGGAAACTTTGTCATAGCCTTGATTGTGGAGGTAATTATTCTGGGCTTGGTCTTTGGAAATCTTTTGATCGTTACAACAATCGCTTTGTACAAACAGTGGACAGTGGCCGATGCATTGTTGTTTTCGCTCTCGATAGCAGATCTCATTAATGGTGCCATACCTTTACAGCTTTTAAATGTTGTGAACAACTTTTTAAGACCCAATCTATGGAACTTCAGTCTTTGTACCTTTTATTTGGTTTTCACATATACACTACGGATGGCTTCCGTTTGTACAATCACAGTAATTGCTATTGAGAGAGCCTTGATGCTAACAAAGCCATTGAAACATCTGACAAGAATCACATTATGGCGGATAAAAAGACTTCTTTTGCTTGTTTGGGCGTTTTCGCTTTTTCTTTCTTTGTTGCCTTTGATTGGAGTCGGAAAACACAGTTTCCGTGATGGATTCTGCCGTTATCAGCTGTACGACCTTGGTATTGAATATGGGTACTTGATCGAGGCTCTTGGGATTGTTCAGTTGCTAATTGTACTAGGCTGCTTTATAGTCATCAAATTTACCACGGGAAAATTTATTAAGCGCCAAAATGTAATGTCTGCTACTAGTCAAATCGGACGTCACGGCGACAAGAAGATGCAAAATTCATCTGGCTCTAAGCAGGTTAAACAACTCGCTACACTAATGGCTGTGGTAGTTGTGTTGTATTATGTCACTTGGCTGCCTTACCTGGTGAGTCTGTTTTTCTGTTTAATTTTGTTTCATGATTATTTTTTTTTTAAAAAACAACTGAACAACCCTTGGTATTCTTTAGGCAACGCACGCTTTATCATATGAGAAACAGCATAAATCTTATCGAGTTTCATTATTTTCCATATTTTGGTATTTTTACCCACAAGTAGTTTTCAATCTTGCTTTCATTTAAAATTTCTAATGAGCAGGTTAGATTTTTTTAAAATATTAGTAATATTGAGGCGTTTGGGAGAATCCCTCAAGCCATAGAAGTCATTTGGACAAAATGATCGATTGAGAATTATCGCAAATCTTTATACTTTACTGATGTTTTCAATGTACTACAAATTTTAGTTTTCTATATGATGTTTTTTTCATTGATAGTCAGCGAATTTGTCTTAAATTTAGAACAATTTGAACGCGTTCTTTTCTTTTTTTTTTTTTTTTTAAAAAGTAAAACTCATATTTTCCTTTTTCTGTCGGTTAAAGGTTTGTTTGTTTTTAAAACCCGATACTTTGAGATTGAATTCTTTGAATTTGCGCAAGTTCTACTGGGCGAGATTTTACAAAGGCATACAACTGATGATAACGTAAAAGAAATAAAGGAATTTATTCTACTATACTGTTCAAATTTGAATGAAATCTATCTCAGAAAATTTTCAAAATCAAAACAGTTTTATATAAAATTTTATTTACTTTTCTATCGATTAAAATATAAATACAGTTGGTATACCTATCAAGGTAAAAACAACGTAATTAATGAAAAGGAAAGATCGGTTTTGATTTGCGACCCCATTCAGAGAGAAACGTCCCAAATTTGGAGCAGTTATTTAGAGAAAACGTATTAGCCCAGTTTCTAACAGAAAACTCATTAATAAAACCATTTTGTCTTTAAATAATTATTTGTTATTTTCTTAAGACTTCAAAAGGTCTAAAAGCGGCATTTTATAAAGTCAAACTTTTTACAAACTGACAACACACAATAGAAGTTTTTTTTTTTAGAACGTAAAATGTCTTTTTATCATAAAATTATTGTCTTCATTTCTAACTTTTTTTATTTCAGAACTTGATTAAAAAAAACAAACGTGGACAACTTGTAAAATGGAGATGTTTTACCAGGTCGTAAATCAAAACGGGAAAGTTTTATAAAAGTAGCAGACTATTTTGTCACATCTGCCATCTAAGGTAGAATATGTGTTTGATTTCTCACACTTAGGTTTGTGAGGTTGAGAAATCGATTCAGAAAGAATCTGCTGCTCAACATATTACTGAATTGGCTTTTTGATTTTCATCAAAAGCAATTGAGTGATACGCTATTATAGTTGATATACGAACTTAAGAAAGCTTAAGTTTATGATTTAGAACTATGATATACCCAAAGTTAATGTTAGGGAAAATATAATGGGAAAAGTCTTCTAGATATGAATTAAGTAAAGTGCATAAAGAAATAAGTAGGTTTCTCTCAAAAATATGTTTATTTCTCCTACAAAAAAAAAAGAAAGAAAAACACATGCAAGGTATTAAGATGTATAAGACTAGCTTAACAGAGACAGTTTTGAAGTAATAACGTTTGAGATACGCTGCCAATTACAGCTAATGAGATTTTCTGAATCTGCTTTATTAGGTTTGCTATACATCATTCAAACTAAAATTCAACTGTCTTGAGATTTCTCATCATTACCACTCATGTCTTTCTATAAAAAAAGTTTTTACTCATAAAATGCCGTAGAATTATAAAAGATTTGTTTATCGTATCCGAACCAAAAATGATAACTTTTGTCGATAATCTAAGATTTTAAAGTTTTTAAAATGAGATTCGAGAAGCTATTCGGTTTCAAGTTTTTGCTACTGTTAACTTATGGAACCTTCTTTTTATAATATTATAATTTGTGTCTTACATATGTTGTCAAACCAAATACAAGACCAATTCAATAAATCACTGTGTTGAATTCAAAGGAGAATATGCTATGTTCTTTACCTACCAAGTTAAGAATTTGTCTTATTATGATTTGTTTACATAAACAGTTTTACACGAATTCCGTCTAACTTTGTATCTTTGGTAATGTTTGGCTGCTAGATATTGTAACTTCATATACGAAAAAAAAGTATCAAAATCTTATGTAATGTTATTGTAACAAAAGTTTTATCAGCATTCATTAATCAATCTTCTAGCTTTGATGATATAACAAAGCTAGGAAGCAAACATTTTCTAGCTTTGCTCTCAATCGCTCTATCTTTGATTTTTGTGTTTTTGTTTACATATCTATATTAATTTTTTTTTCGCCGCTTAGCTTCCATATAATAAGACTTCTTTTGTCGGGGAAATGCCAAACTATTAACGAAGTCCCTAAGTCAAATATGTCAAGATCAAAGCACGAAAAATATCGACTAATTGAATCTGCAAGAAGAAAACTTTATGTTTATCACATACAATTATTTTTTGGTTTTATCATGGAAAACCTATTTTCGGTCGTTTGGGTACCCATTTGACTCCAATCAAAAATTCTGTTGCCAATTCAGTAACAAAAAAATGCAATAGATTTCAAACGGTCGGATCACTAGCACCAAAAATTGTTGTTTCTGCTACAAGTACAAAGTACATTATGGATAAAATAAAAAGACTTAATTTGTCAGTTTTTAATGATAAAGTGTGGACAAAATAAAAAAATAATAACAAGAAGAATTGCCTTGGCGCTTTTAATGTAAACTTATCTAAGTATAACAGGTTTCCTTTTCAGTAAGTGATAACTGGAATTTGATATGTATTTTAACGCTATCCGAGTAATTAATTTATGAAATTCAAAAGAGCCGTGTTTGTGTTTTGTGAAGGCCGCAGGTTGAGCGGTCATGGCAGCGGTTAGATTGCTGGCTTTTTACAATATTTTGAGGAATTTTATTAAAGTGTATTATCTTTGAGTATACAATAGTGATTCAAAGTTAAATAATCGGCTTGCGACCAAGGTCAGACAAAACATTAGCTCTTAAATTGCGTTTACACAAGATGTAAAACTCTTCAAGTTTTAAAACTATCTTGTGCGAGTGACTGAAACGACCAAACCGCAAACTAATTCTGCAGGGAGAAGATAGAATTTGCCGATACGGCTATGTGCCCGGAACGAATCGAATCTTGATTTTAACTTAACTTAACTTCCTCATGGAACGCAGTAGTGAGTATCGAATTTGCAAACGTTTTTTATGAAACTAAAATGTTTCATTCGGAGCAACACAAAACATTTTAACGTGCAGACTTACTCTGTTTGCGCCAAAGTGTTTTGGTTAGGGTTCGTTATTAGCTAATCAATAAACTTAACCTTAAGAGACATCGCATAATAACATTACTTTTCAAAATGGCTTTAATATGACACCGAAACGCCGACTCACACTTTAATTTTTACTTGATATTTGCAAAGTGCATCGTAAAAGTAACAAATAATCTCATGTTATGTTCTTATATTTGATATTTCTGCCAAAGCAATACAGAGTGGATAAATTAACTGTTGATAACACGCTTAAAAAACAGATTCGATCATTCTTGACATAGATGTACATGAAAAAAAAGTATCACCTGGAGTATTCAGTTTTATGAGGGGATCCACGTTTAGTTTCAAATTATAGAACAAAAAATCGAGTTTTTTTTAAAAAAAGATCTACCTTTAGATCTAACGTATAGAAAGGAGTGGAATCCTTTGAGTATCTATAAAAAGGGTAATCCATGCTTTGATCTGAATTACAGGAAGGGGGTATAATTAAGTATCTTATCAAAGGGGATGGGGATCCACGTTAGGTCTTAAATACAGGACGGGGTATAATTGAGTATCTTATCAAAGGGGGGATGGGATCCACGTTTAAATTTGAATTACAGGACGGGGGTACATTTGAGTATCGTATAAAACGGGGGATCGGGATCCACGTTTAGATCTTAATTACAGGACGGGGATATAATTGAGTATTTTATCAAAGGGGATGGGGATCCACGTTTAGATCTTAATTACAGGAATGGGGTATAATTGAATATCGTATAAAAGGGGAGATGGGATCCATGTTTAGATCTGAATTACAGGACGGGGGTATAATTGAGTATTTTATGAAAGGGGGAATGGGGATCCAAATTTAGATCTGAATTGTAGAAAGAATAATTTGAGTTTCTTTTAAGATCCAACTTAAAGAAAAAGGTATAGTTTCGGTATTTTTTAAAAGGGAAATCCATCCACATTTAGATCCGAATTACAGGACGGGGGTATTATTTGAGAGTATTTTTTTAAAGTGGGTTTTATACGTTTAGATTTAAATCATAGAAAGGATACTTTCGACTATCTTTTAAAAGGGGATCCACGTTTTCATTTAAATTACGGCAGACGGGTGTTTAGTTAGGCATACTATATTTACCCAGATTCTAGCTAAGTACATCCCCCGAGAGGCCACTAGCTTATCAGGCTGCGGTCCTCGAGATCTTATATTTCCTTGTTGGCAAATTATCATGGTGAAGCAATTTTTGTTTCAGATGCTGAACTTGGTGAGTTTAGTGAAGAAGAGACCCGAGAGCTCGTCGGAGGTTGTTATAGCAGGATTGTTTTCGTTGATCAACGGACTCATCAACCCCGTATTATACGGCAAAATGAGTACTCGGTATCGGAGAGGATATTACTTCCTTTTTAGGAAGATGATTTCCCTGTGTGGCAAGACCGAACCCGAAGGAAACTTTTTTAGTGAGTTGACATTTTTTCGCTGTTGTTGATAATTTTTTATTCCTAAAAGTTTGAGGATATGAAAATTAGTCTCTGATTAGGCCTACCTGTTTGAAGTAAAGCCATTAAATTTGTTTAGATGCATGCTTTAAATGAAAAGTTTTTGTTTTAGAAATAAAAACTGCTCTTACTAAAAAAGCTGGGAAAATAAGTAATAACATAGATCCTAAATAGGTGGTAGTATTCTTTATTTGTGCCAGTAAGAAATACAATTTTAAGGGTAAAACGAAATTTTTAGCAGATAGTTGAAAACCCTGAGGCCATATTTTATTGATTCACATCAGCTACTGAGCATTTTACTACAACCTAAACATCTAGCCAAATCATAAACAAGCCCTTGCGTTTTATTACACTACCAAAACAGTTAAATCCCGGTCGGGGATAAATCGTGATGTTTTATATCAACGGAACAAACTGTCCGTGCACCTTTGCTAATTAACATTCAGAATGACTTTCATTATGGTAAATTTAAGTGGGAAAACCCGTTACCATCCTGTGTCATTACTGCTCATTTTGGTAGCTGTATTCACTAATTGCTTAAGCCATTTATGCGTGTGAGTATCTTTTTAGTCACATCCCTTCAATTTTGTGCTCTTACTCCTAGCGTTTCTAATGTTATTAAAGTCGAATGGTCAAGATATAGAAGAAGCGGTTCTGATCATAAATGTGCATAAATAGCGTAAGCAACTACCGTTTGTAGCTACCAATTATCAAAATCGATTGCTCAAGCCAAGGTAATGAAGAAAAGGTTTTGCTCTTATACGAAAATTTAAGAACCTACAATGAAGTTCTTCTCTACTATCCATGAGAGATTGTAATTGTTTTTGAACTATAACATTCTAAAGGTTCAAGAGTTGAAACTGAGGCTAATGTTTTGCAGTTCAAGCTGCACCTGAAGTCAGGAATGATTAAATTGAGTTGAACTTAAAAGTAAAGTTGAGAGAAACGTCACAGCTCAGACTCGTAGCTACCTCTAAGCCAGATAGTGAACTTCTGTTTAGACCTTTTCGATGGGCTGGAAATGCTTCCAGTTAATCCATCATTGTAAAAAGAAATTTTTCTTTTGTTTTTCGTCTCCATTTTGACTTATAAAAAATTAATCGAAAAATTATTGGGTCGGTTAAAGCCTCGCGTCAACCTGTGATTCGGCCTTACCAGAAAACTGGCTGGCTGGCTACGCGCCTGCAGCTACAGTTGATAATTAGGATGAAGTTGATGACTTTGTTGAATTTGATTTGCAAGTAAGTTAAAGTTAGATTGAGACGGAATTTAAACTTGATATTGAATCTGAGGTAAAATTATCATTTTATAGGTTTTCATAGAATGTTTTATTATCCCTATATATGCTACCCAACAGAAACAAATAGAAAAGGGTCTGCCGTGATTAACACTTCAATGGGATCTCTTGGATCGATTAAACGGCAGAATAACAATATAATGGCATGTACAGCCTTTACTAACAACGCATGCTCTGTTAACGACACAGACGAGATCAAGAGTCACAGAAGAACCATTAAGAAGTCCACACGTGGTTCCGCTCACCTCGCAAATGACGCAGTCCTATACTCAGAGGCAGCAGCAAGTTCCAAGCATTCATCCGCCCCTTCAGATCTCCTCTCTATGGCTTCAAGTATCTCTCAAACGCTCCCAACTTCTTCATTTGTATCATCGCTGCCCACACACACAGCACCCAGCAGCCTCAATGAAGAGATAAAAGAGTGAGCTGAATTGTGGGAGTTTGTACCTACCGAGGCACGGATGTCTTGGATCGAGGAAAATATCGTAGATACCCAAAATTTTCAAATTGTGTTAAATGATGAAAATAACGGAAATAGAATGGAGGCAAAAACTATGGATAAACAAGAAAACGCAAGTTTTACTATATCGGCAATGTAAACAACATAACTGTAGATATATATAAACAAGAAAATATTTCACCATGAAACATCCAACAAAAAAATAGAAATAGATTTATAGATTTCTATAGTTATAGTTATAGTTATAGATTTCTCAAATAATACAATCTTTGCATTAACATCCAAAAAATCCATGCTAAAGTTGCTATGAATAAAAAGTCTATCAGACTTTATTCGAAGTAAGGCCAGTAAAACTGTCTTCTTTCAACGCTAAGTTTCAATAAAAGCATTGTAAGTAGCTTGTTCATTGATAAAAAAAAGTATTAAAAATATTGTGGCCGGGCGAACCGAGAGAAAATGTTGGAAAATAAAATAAAATAAAACAAAACTGAAATAAAATAAAGATGCGAGAGCGGCAAAATACACACAACCACACACAAAGACTCCCGGAGCAGAACTGAATCTAATTTTCCAAGCATGTGTTTTACAGCAAACTGGTTAAGCTTGCTTGACAGGTTTGCACTAGTCGCCAATGTTTACAAACTTCATATAGAACTAAAAAAATATCAAGACTACATCGGACGGACAAAACAACGGATATATAACTTAGCAACTACACAGTTGTTGCTCTCTAATACAAAAGCTATTTCAAAATCCGAGGTTAAGCTATGTAAGCTAAACTGTCGTTCAACTTCAAGTAATCTTGTCGTGTAGAAACACGCAAACTGGTTCGAGATGCAGACACAAATCGACCTGGCTACAGTATATTAAGGGACAGCAAAACCCTATAATAACCGAATAACTTTTTTTGAAAAAAAAAGTATTTGTAGTGCGCCTGTGAGTTGGTACAAAATGTGAGTTAGAACTAGGTCAGGTTGAAATCTTTATGACTGTGGTCCTAATCCAGAGAAGGTTTTGGTAGTTCGAAAAAAATAGTTTGTTTAAACAACAACAAATTGTGTGAAGCTTTTAAAAACTTCACCAAATTGCCGTCTGTAACAAGAACAGAACTGGCTGGAAATATATTTTGGACGCGCGCGTACTTCCGTTGTACATTTGTTACAAATTTTTTTCCTCATTTCACTAGTGAAAATATTGAACTATATATGCGTTAGTTTTCGCTAAATTAAGACACTATTACCCATATAATAATTAACAACTATCTACCAAAGGGGAGGTGAATATATAGTATTTATTCACCGAAGTGGAGGTAAATTTACTTGGCATTCACCGACACCGAGGTGAATAATTACATTAGCATCTCGGCCAAACAGCGAATCAGTGAGGAAAATGCTTTTTTAAGAATTTTTTTTTTTCATTCAGAGCTAAGCCGCAGCTTTCTTGCACAGAAATAAATTTTTGTAAAGATTTGTTGAGCTTACTCTTTGACATTCTTTCCACTTCTGTTTCGAACTCATTCTGCTGTTGAAACCACTCTATAAGAACGAAATCATTTTGTTTATTTATGTATCTTGAAGTTGGTAATTTTTTTTAGTTAGACATACATTCAAATTGTAAACAGCTTCAAAGAGATTATTTATATTGGGTAATTTGGAAAACTGTCAACAAATTTCCCGTTTGATTTCCTGAAACTTTGATCAAAGTTAGTACTTTCTCATCAATTGGGCAATTTTCATTTGAAGTTATATGAATTAACAAAAATTGTCAAACTCGATATTTTTAGAAAGTTTAGTGCAGATCCGAATGCAGAAAAACAACACACTAGGGGGAGGGGGGTTGGTAGCTGACCACGAACTTAACAACTCCAAACATTCAACAGTTTACAAAACCAGTGTTAGAGTGGTAGTCAGTTTAAAATTTTGATATAGCTACAACAATATTCTGAGTTGAAGACAGATACAGGGCAGCAAATTTTTGTCCCGGGTGTCAAAGTAGGATAGGAATGTGTGTCACGTGGCTTATCTACGCCCAAACCCTAGCCTTCACCACAAGACCAAGGATTAACTACTATCCCTAAAACAGAACCCTTTTACAATCCCAACTCCAACTGCAGTTTCGAATTAAGCTTAAACATTGCTTTCATTTTCTAGTGTTACACATGTTCCAGTCATGTGATTTTAAGACTGTAAAAACAAGAAACAACTGCTGTTGAAAGCTTGCGCTTTATTGATAAAAGGGTCAAATAAGAAGACCACAACAAGTACAGGAAAACATATTGCAATTAGTTTAAGTTATAATTTTCATTTGCGAAAAAAAGGTGAGAGTTTGCAAATACAAAGCTAAGAAAATGAGAGAGAAAATGCCATTAAATGGTTTAACCATTGTGAATAATAAACAAAAAACACAATCATAGTTTAAGTAAGGGTTATTCCACAGTTTAAAGGTATATTCAAAAACACTATTATCTACTTTTCACGGATATCAAAAGTTTTTTTCGTCAAAATTAACTTTAAATGGAAACTGGTATTCTCAAAAATTCTTCTTGTCTAAACAGTAGCAAGTAAATCTGGTTGAGAACCGTGTGAAGTCAAAGGTTTGTGATATCTAAACGACAGATTGTGAGAAACTGAAATTCCAAGTTAATGTTTTTTAACTTTGCAAGAAGACAGCTAAAGAAAACTGCTAAAAACTTAAAAAATCTGATTTTTTAACAACATAAACAAAACTCAATGAAAATGTAATAAAAATCAATAAAAACAAAGCAAGCGTTGCACAGCATTTTTGATAAAACAAAGAAAAATAAAAAAACTTGTCCTTCAATCAATCAGTGTCGATGTGTCATGACAGCCAGGAAGCCATGAAACACCACCAGTATCGCCATTGTGAATACCAGGGTTCCTGGTGTATTGAGAATGGAAGCGGCCGCTTTAACAGCTACAAAATACAAAAAGAAAATTTTAAAATATTAATATATTCTGCTATCAGATTCTATTCAAACATACTTTAAGAAGTAAAAAATCTATCAATAAAAAGTACTTTTAGGTAAACTAGTTCAAAATGCAGTTACTGCATGTTTTAAAAAAAAAATTAGCAACGAAGGAGATCAGTAGATGGATGAGAATGGAGTAAGAGTAGATAGTTGGATGGATGAGGAGGGACTAAGGATAGATAGGTGGATGAGTGAAGAGGGACTAAGGATAGGTGGATGGATGAGGAGGGACTAAGGATAGATAAGTGGATGAATGACGAAGAACTAAGGATAGGTGGATGGATGAGAAGGGACTAAAGATAGAAAGATGGATGGATGAGGAGGGACTAAGAATAGAGAGGAGGATGGATGAAGAGAGATAAGGGTAGTTCTCTCTCTACATTATTATAGCTACCAGACTCAACTGTTAAATTATGATTACTTATAATTATTCGCAAATTTGTTAGGTTTCTCCTCTGGTTGAAATTGCGAATTGTATCTAAATATGGTTCAGGGTCGTACTTAACTTTCAATTTTTGATAAAATTCTAATTTCTTTGACTGCATGATAAGGAATTATTGCAGAAATTCATATCCTCTACTTTCATTGTGCATTTGTATTTATTTAACTCTGAGTTTGACAATTGTTCTGTAAGTTTATTTTTATTGATTATTTCAAAGAATTTTAAAATGCCATGTAAATTAGAATGATAACATTTTTTTTCTCGTGTAAGGATTTTGAGATGAGGAAGGCTTGTTTGGTGAGTGCAGAATCAGGTAGATAGTAATATCGAAGCACAAACTTGTCAACCACAACCTTTAAAGGGAATCTGCCTAATTTAGCTCTACATCCACACTTTGATACTTTGCTGTTTACACCTAGATAATATTTAGAAAATCTAAGGTGTACTTTTTCTGTTAGTTTTTAATCCCATGATGAAAAATTCTGTTTCAGGTATATGCCCCACACTTCCCACCTGTGTGCTAACAGGGGAGAGATTAAGGTGGACTGGGATTAAGAATAGATAGGACGATGGATGGGGAGGGACTAAGGATAGATAGGTGGATGAATGGGGAGAGACTAAATGTAGATAGGTTTATAAATGAGGAGAGACTATGGATAGATAGGTGGATAAATGAGGAGAGACTAAATGTAGATAGGTTTATAAATGAGGAGAGACTATGGATAGATAGGTGGATGAATGAGGAGAGACTAAATGTAGATAGGTTTATAAATGAGGAGAGACTACGGATAGATAGGTGGATGGATGGAAGAAAAGAGAAAGAAATTAGAATTGAAAGATAAGAGGGACTTAGGGGTGAGGGTGAAAAGGAAAAAGGGATTAAGGGGTGAGGATGGAAAGAAGCAAGTAGCAGATCTAGGGACGAAGGCCTCAAGGATTGGAACTTACCCTTTTTTCAAGTTTGAATAGATATTAGACCACCTATATTGCTACGTCGGTCAAGTAACTGTTCCCCATCTTTGTGAATGTTGGGGGAGGGGAGGATGTATAAGATATTAGTTGAATGGAGGGAAAGAAAACCGAAATGAACTTAGTAGCTCTTGGAAACAAAGGGTAGTTGTAGTAAAGAACAAAAAGAGAAAAAAAAAACTAAACTTACCTTGGAAGCAAGCTGTCATGTTTGTAATGCCTAAAAATTTGTTGTTTTTCTGTCTTCCAAATCCTGGCTTGCAATTGCATTTGTAGTTGCCATCTTCATTTATGCAAATTGTTGATGCAGGTTCACAAGTGTGAGAACCGTCTTTGCATTCGTCAATATCTGCAATGCAGACGTACATCAACTTGGTAAGGGAAATAGCGCTAGTTTCAATTTAAAATTTGCAGGAAAGGAGAAAATGATAAACTTGGAAATGTTGCTTCGTGCTAGTCTACCATCATTGATTGTTTTTTTTGGTATAGAACAAGCTCATGTGGTTAGAACATGTGTAGGCAATGCAAAAATACTTCTTTCCAAGAAAACTCTGCTTGGGCATAGAAATTAAACTAACCTATAGATTCAAATTTAAGGATTTTGCAAAAGTAAACATGATAATGTTGTAGAAACAACTGATTGACTGTACGAAAGAGTGAACGAGAAGCGAACGTGAACCTTGTTGTCTATTTTAAATTTTCATGTTTCATGAACGAGTCAGAATTGAAAAATTGTGTAAAAGTTCCAATAATAACATAAAGAAACTTTTATAACTACAAATTAAGTGAGTTAGTAGAGAGAGAGAGAGAGAGAGAGAGAGAGAGAGAGAGAGAGAGAGAGAGAGTTAGATTGCTGTGCGTATTTGCTACCATTAGTGCGTATTTGCTACGGTAGCAAATACGCACAGTGCGTATTTGC
>JANCMA020523735.1:0-10332 GCA_024336925.2 Zoanthus solanderi | reverse complement strand
TTAGATATAAATTTAGATATGTGATTTGTTGGTGCAAATATATAAGACATTGTGCTGTTGAAATATATACAAACTATTGTGCCCACTATCTGATGAGTCAGCGGAGTTAACTTTAAAAACAAAATGGTAGCTGAAGAGAATGAACTTGAGGGATTTTTCCTTCACTCGATACCTTCGGTTTTTTGTCAGGCTCAGCGAAATTTGCACAGTGAGAATCTTAATGTTTAGAGTATTTTGATGATCACGCGTACGTTGTTAGAGCCGTGATTTTGTTGTAATGCAACAGAACGCTAACGAAGACCTCATACACAGAAACTTTGGGTTAGCACAGGCTGCCTAATGATGATATGACCATTGAAATGGCTGCACAGGAAAGAAATCGATAGCGTTCATTTGTCATTAAAGTGTTTATGTGGCAAAACGTTTTTTTCGGTTTTTGTATCTCTAGAATGCATAGAAGAGTATTTCCCAACAAAAATGACCGGGAGTTGCTAAGTCTGGGTCCAGAACTGGCCATGACGTCACTTCTGGGACCATCGCCTCTTCATTTCAGTGTTTCATTGTCTTTCCATACAAAATAAATCATTTTTTGGCACAAATAATCCGAAAAACGATCGAGTTTGTATGGAAATGCAATGAAACATTGAAATAAACTGGCGGGGAGAGTTGACGATTCCTAAAGTGACGTCACGGGCTGTTCTGGACCCAGACTTAGCAACTCCCGGTCATCTTTATTGGGCGTGGCCAGAAACGGGAACTTTAAAGCTCAATTTTGTGGCAAAAATGTGACGGAAACGAAAAATTTTTTTTTTTGAAATACTCTCATACGCATTCTAGAGATATAAAATTCGAAAAAAAAAATTGGCCATATAGACACTTTAATAGAATAAATATCTACAACTTTAGATTGTTAAAGATAAAATTTCGAATCACTCCTTACCTATAGTTATGTAGATTTCACGGATGACTTCGCATGAAGTGTGGGTGAAAGCCGTCACTTCAAACTTGATGTTGTTCCTTTTCCCTTTGATAAGACTTTTTAGACCTTCCCAATGCACTTCTGTTTCATTCGGTATTCCAGCCCCAATAAGGTCTCTTTTATCCTCGTTTGTCCCATAAATTGTGTAATACAATGCATTTTCGTTTGCTGGCCACAACAAAGGAGCTTTACCCTTATACACGTCAATGCCGTATGTTTTTGAAACATTTCCTGTAATAGAACATTGTAATTATTAGTAGAGGGACATATGCGCTTTACCTCTACCCCATGGGGTGCTTCATTTAGAGAACTATTCAGAGAAGGGACCACCAGGAGGAAGAACCCACACGGTCAGGGAAGCACCCCAAGAGCACAACCAGGAAGAAAGCCCAGCAGTAGGGAGGCTGTGCATAAAAAATAGTGGGGTGGTTTGCAGGGTGTAAGGAGGGTTGCAAAGAAGGAGAGCTTACAGGCGGGTGCAGGAATTGCTCCAAGGGGCCAGAGGATGCAGCCAGTTCACAGGAGGCCCACGGGTCATAGGAAGGGTACCAACGAGCCGGAACACCCTGTGGAGTGCCCTGTACAAAACAGTGAGGGAACCAGGGGGATGCCAGCCAGAATGCTTCATGTGGAGGTGCCCAAAGCTTATGGGCAGTTTCTTGTAGAGAGCTATTTAGAGAAGCCCACCCCCCCCCCTTCCCCTCCACAAAGAGAAAGGTCCCACACAGGAAGAGAAGCCCCCCAAGCTCCTCACCAGGAGTATTTCTCCTTCCCCTTGTCTTGCCACTGGGCTGGGGCGATGAGTTTATTTGAACCGGCCAAATTGTTGGGCCTGAATGACAGAGGTAGCAAGCCGTGCACCAGCCCTTGGGGTGCTCCTCGGGAGGAACGTTTGCAGCCACCCCAAGGAGCTTGTAGAGGGCTGCTTTTTTCATGTAGACTGAGTTGGTGGCGACCCATACGGTTTCCTTGGGCTGAACCGGTGCAGCATCTTCAAGAGGTTGATGTGGGCGTAGGACAGCATGCTGGCACAGAGATAGGCATACTGAGGTTGTAGTTTAAAATGTCCAAGGCGGAACTCGCACACAACAGAGCAGTAAGAGGGTCCTACAAAGGCCACTGCACCCAAGACATTAAGCGGCAGAGTGACTTATGGCGAACACAGAATTAACAGCCGATACAATGGAACTGAAAGCAATATCAGAACGGTTCACGCAAAGAGTGCAAGAAATCTCAAATATGGATTCCATAATTGTGAAAGCGCTACAAAATGAAGACGATATAGAAGAAGAGACGGACAGAGCACTCACATTCCAAGATGAGCTAGAATTTTGGATTATAAAAATCAAAGAGTTTGTAACAGCAAGACATCAAATACCGGTGAGTCCGTTCCAAACTAATAGCATAGAAACAAAACCAACTACATCTAACGTACACATTAAACTACCAAATCTATGCATCACATCATTTGATGGAAAACCTCAAGAGTGGCTCTCATTTTGGGATAGCTTTAATAATGCAATACACAACAATCCATCTATTACAAATATCAATAAAATGAATTATTTGAAGGGGATGATAACTGGCGATGCAGCGCACGCAATATCTGGTTTACCGATGACCTCACAGAACTATCAAAAAGCAATTCAACTGCTCCAGAACGCTTCGGTAGAAAAGAAGTTCTAATTCACGCACACATGGAATCCCTTTCCAAACTGCATTTCCCAACCAATGATGTACATCAACTCGGACAATTTTATGATAGTTGCGAGAGTAATATCCGAGCTCTCGAATCGTTAGTTATTAATACCTATACTACTCAAAAAGATTCCAAACACACTCCGTTGTATAATATATACAACGTATATATATTCAGAGCAAATCCTGATGCAGATTGTTCACTTCACGAACTTAGAACTGCGCTTCTGCCCGAATTAGAAACAAGAGAAAAAAGCCAGCTCATTGAAGAAATTGAAAAAGAAGCAGATGAAATTTTAGTACCGGCGAGTACGCTAATAGCAAACACCAAACAAGACAAATCGCAGACACCACAAAAGGAAAAAAAAAACAAATTTGAACCAAAACCATGCGTATACTGCGGCGTTAAACATCGCTCAGACAAATGCCAAGAAATAAACCTCATAAAAGACAGAAGATCATTCTTAGTCAAGAACAACAGATGTCTGAATTGCTTACGTCAAGGACATCTAAAATGGCAATGTCGTTCAAGAGGAAGATGTTTTAACTGCGGGCTAAAAACACCACACATTAATCTGTGAGCGATCAAATGAACCAAAAAAGAATTCAAAAGAAAAACATGAAGAGAAACAAGAACCCACAAATCCTTCCTTGACATCCCTGTCTACCAGAACAACACCAAAAAATACTGTCATGCAAACAGCATTGGTCAAAGCAAGCGGACCAGCTACAAATTGTTCAGCCCGCATTTTAATAGATACAGGTTCTTCTCGAACATATATTACAAAACAACTAAAAGATACATTGCAACTTAACGTTATCCAAAATGAAACACTAAATCTTAGCACATTTGGCTCAGCCAAAAGCAAACAAAAAACATATGAAGTCGTTAGCCTTACCTTAAACGCGATAAACGAAGACATTGAAATACAGGCACTAGTTACACAGATCATTTGCCCTCCAATTTCAAATAACCACATACAAATTCCAGTTGAATTCAAGACACTCAAAATAGCAGACCCCCTCAAACCGGACAGTGATTGCAACATAGACATTCTTATTGGAAACGACTCATACGGTCAAGTAATTCTCTGTAACGCGAAGAAATCAAGCAACATCAAATGGATAGCTATAGAAAGTAAATTTGGTTGGCTGCTATCATGGCCAACGCCATCCAAAATTAACAACATTTTAGAAACATTCAATGCTATATCACAAATTACAGCATGCAATGCAGAAACCAAAATCGACGATCTAAAAGAAACTCTAACAAAGTTTTGGGAGATAAGCAAAATTCCCAACGAAATCACAGAAGTAACAGAGGTCGAAAAACATTTTCGTGATACAATACAATTTAATCAAGTCTCCAGTAAATACAGCATTAAATTGCCATGGAAAGAAAACAAAGGCAACTTACCATCCAATTTCACTTTGGCAAAAAAGAAAGTAGTCAGTCTTCAACATACACTAAACAACGAACATCCAGAGTTAATTCAGAAATATGATGAGCAAATCCTCGATTAGTTAAACTTAGGACTCATAGAAAAAGTCAATGACCCAGATAAATCCAACAACATCCTGCATTATATGGCACATTTTCCGGTATTCAAAGACAGCTCTACGACAGCAATGCGAATAGTTTACGATGCCTCAGCAAAGATATCACCTAAGGCACTGAGCCTCGACGACTGCCTCCACACTGGACCAAACCTTATGCAGCGATTACAGACGATACTACTACACTTCAGAGCACCCAAGGTTACGTTCACAAAGGCATTCCTTCAAATAGAATTAAACAACGAAGACTGAGATGTAACACCCTTCCTTTGGCTCTCAAGGATCCAAACAAATCAGCAGTAAACCATGAAAATTTAGTCGTGTACAGATTTTGTCGAGTACTTTTCGGAGCTGCACCATCTCCTTATTTGCTGAATGCAACAATTCAATACCATCTCGCCAAACAAGACAGCTGGGTGTCAGAAGACTTACGTAAATCAATATATATGGACAACATAGTAACAGGAACAAATACAGAGTCAGAAGCACTGCAATATTATACAACAGCAAGGGAATATTTCAAGAAGGAAGGCATGAATTTGCGCCAATGGGCAAGCAATTCAACTACATTAAGTGACATAGCCTACAAAGACGGAGTTAACACAACACCAATAGTCAAAGTATTAGGACTTATTTGGGACACAAATACAGACAAATCAAATCCACAACGTCTCTAAACGTACAACATTGAGCCTATCCTCAAAACTATTCGATCCCTTAGGATTTGCAGAACCGATAACAGTTAGAACAAAAATAATGATGCAAGAACTTTGGAAGCGGAATATTAAATGGAATGAAGAACTCCCAGAAAATTGTAAAAACAACTGGATAAAGTGGCTCAACGATTTACAGAACTTATCGTCATTAGAAATACCGAGACAATACTTTGAGAGCAAAGTTAATGATGTTCAACTTCACGTTTTCTGCAATAGCAGTCAAGCAGCATACGGAGCAGTAGCATATTAAAGAGGGCGCACATCAATAGGAATAGAAAGCACTTTTATGATGTCTAAAAGCAAAGTAATTCCTGTCAAATTAGAAACGATACCTCGGATTGGAGCTACTAGCAGCGCAACTCGGAGCAGAATTGTCACAATATTTATCGAAGACCATATTGTCCAAATTCAAGACTTCTCAAACAATACTATGGAGCGATTCTAAAATCATACTATCATGGATATACTCCACAAAACCACAACACCAACCGTTTATCCAACACCGGGTTAACCTAATCAAAGGAAACACCCCAGAAAATTCATGGAGACATTGTCCAAGTACAAGCAACCCTGCATATCTCGTTAGTAGAGGACACCAAAACATTCATTTAAAAAAAACACAATGGGCTACTTGGCATTTTTTTTAATTTCGAGCCCTGAATCTTGGTGATGTAGTTGTGGCAAACCAGGCCATTTTCGAGCAGTTGCTGTGCAGTTGCCATGCTAAGTTGACCACACAAAGAATAAAGGTTTCAAGGACCAACTTGGATCGCACAACCAGAACAAGAATGGACTCAAATCACAAGCGAATTGCAAGACAACGCCGAATATCAATATATCGAATCAGAAAATACAAATCTCATAAACGTAAAGTCAAATTCAAATCTATTGCACATCATCGATATCACAGAATTCAGCACACTCAATAGATTACTCAGGATTGTTGCACTTGTAATACAATTTACGAAAAAATTAAGGCACAAAGCTAACAACGAAAAGATAACCGCAGTAGAAATCAACCAAACACGCATTGCCTTAATTCAAGCAGTGCAACAGACACATTATGCAGAAATCATATCTGACATCCAAAGCAAAACTAAAGCAAAGCCCAATTCGATAATTCAGCACCTAGCACTTTACAATGACGTTGATAATTTGATACGATGTCGCGGA
This sequence comes from Zoanthus solanderi, assembly GCA_024336925.2. Lineage (NCBI taxonomy): Eukaryota > Metazoa > Cnidaria > Anthozoa > Zoantharia > Zoanthidae > Zoanthus > Zoanthus solanderi. The sequence goes on along the minus strand of JANCMA020523735.1, from coordinate 4,209 downwards.
AGACTACCAGAGATCGCGAAATTCCCAATCCTATTGCCAAAGGAAAGTTATTTATGCACACTCATTCTTGGAGCAACACAGAAGATTTTACATGGGACGTACGCGAAACGTTAACCAAAATTAGACAGCAATATTGGATCCCTAAAGGCAGGAAAGTAGTGAAAAAGATTATAGCAAAATGCGTCACATGTCGAAAGGTAGAAGGACGATCATTCAATTCAGTCAAATCACCTCCCTTGCAAGAAATTTCGAGTAACGGGAAAGCAAGCATTCCAAACAACAGGAATTGACTATGCAGGACCCATGTACGTACGCAACAACAACGAAGAAATTGAGAAAGTCTACACCTGTTTATTTACACGCGCAGAAATAAGAGCAGTACATCTTGAACTCGTCGAAGATCAAACAGCAAACACCTTCTTACGCGCCTTTAGAAGATTCGCCAGCAGAAGAGGGATACTGGAATGCGTCATCTCGGACAACGCAAAGACCTTCAAATCCGGCTCTAAGGAACTCATAGCTTTCAAAACAAAAATACTAGAAGCAGCTGAATCACAACAATTTTTCACCAACAACGGAATCAGATGGGAATTTGTTGCAGAAAGAGCCCTATGGTGGGGTGGCTTCTATGAGCGACTAATTAGTCTAGTAAAGCAAAGACTAAAGAAATCCATAGGCAATTCTCTATTGAACAACATAGAGCTACAAAACAATACTTACAGAAATCGAAGCCATCGTAAATAGTCGACCACTCACATATCCCTATACAGATATTAACGACGGCCCGCCCCTCACGCCCTCTCACTTTCTCTGTGGACACAGACTAACATCAATTCAAGAGACAGAGGAAGATGAAGACGATCTTGAAGATTCAAACTTCAACAACTTAACAAGGAAAGCCAGACACCATGAGAAAATCGTGCAAAGGTTTTGGAATCAGTGGCAAAAAGAATATCTTACAAATCTGAGAGAGAACAACACAGAAACAAGCAAACATCAAACACACTTATAAATGAAGGGGAAATTGTTCTAATACACGACAACACACCATGAAATAGATGCAAGTTAGGTGTCATTATTCAACTACATAAAGGAATTGATGGACTAATACGTTCAGTTACTCTACGCACCGCAAACGGAAATCATATCACAAAACCCATAGAAAAACTCTATCCCCTTGAGGTCAGCAGAAGAAATACATGATGTAAAAGAACTACAAGAAAGACATGAAAATGAGAATCAAGACAAAGAAGTCACAAGAGCAACACAGACAGCGGTCCTAAGAGCCCATCAAAGAATTAAAGAGCAATTGACATCCACTCTCGATAAACACTCAAGTATATAATCGATTTTCTTTAAAGGGAGAGTGGATCAATTATAAAATTTTTATTATAGCTTTCATTCTCAATTCACCGTGAATCTTATTTTTCGATATTGCATATTTTGGTTGCCCCGGGAGAATGTCGTGAAACCTGTAAAACCAGTTTCCTAAAACTCGTAATTAACTTATTTACGCCACACAATTAAAATCTGTTACTTTACTTCACTTCGTTTTAATAAAACATCTTCAGAAAAACTTTTCGTCAGCTCAACATAATTACAACAAAACCCACAAAATAGGTAACCCACTCCAGCTCATCACTTCTTGTTGTAGGAAAGCGATCGAGAAACTTTCTGCTTTCATCGAGTTTTACCTTAAGAATGTTATCCCAAAATCCGCCGTCTTTTATTAAAGATAGTACACATTTAATCAATAATTTAGAGTACTTAACCAGCAGGGACCCTTCCCACCCAAAACTTTGTTAGTTTCTTAGGATGTGGTTGCCATGTTTCTGAATATTGACAATGCATTAAATATTTCCGATGTCAGAGATGCATTAGAATCGAGATCTATTAAATCGATCGTCATCCACCGAATGCATTTTAGAAACGTCGGAAATTTGCCGTAAATCCAACAATTCCTAATTCGATAATCAACATTAATAAAAAAAAATTACAACATATCGTATGTAAGAATATGTTCCCTAAGAATGCGTGCAGTTATGCAGATTTGGCTATGGGTGTTATCGATAACAAAGCCAAATTTTAGAAGGCCATTAAACCCAAATTATGGTGGAAGTACGGAGGCGATGTTTTCAACATCTGGACGCAAGATTTAGAAAAACTATACAATTCTTTGTACCCAACAATCAAATTTGAATTGTTTTATTTGGCGAGTAGCCTTAATGTACTAATTTTAATTATACACTTGTTGGATGGCTACATTAACACTGATATTTATTCCAAGCCCACAGTCATTTGTATTTACTCTTTTCCAAACCATTGGAAAAGGGCCATCCCCTATGGTGTTGCTCTTAGAATTAAGCACAAATATTTTAAAGATGCACGCCCTTCTAAAAAATGTGCTGCACAGAGTACAAAGGGTACCTTTAACAGCGAGGTTATAACAGCAATTTGGTTGATAAACTATTCAACAAACCCATGAAGTTGGAAAGGTCAGAGGTTTTGAAAAAACGGTTTCTTTGGTACTAGACTATCATCCTAGGCTCACTGATATTTCCTTAATTATTAAGAAACACTCTCACATGTTATAAAAAAATAAATCCAGAACTGAAAGAATTATTTCTTTGTCAAGAGCTTTAAGAGATGACCTCACATACCTTCCTCTCAGTGACTTCTGTCTCACAGATGATTAATACTTTAACCAATTTTTACTAGTTAAGTCAGTTTCAGGTTTCAACAATATTTTCTACCGGTGGGTAAGAGAGGTTTTCAAACTGGGTAGGGAAACTGGAAGACATGTAGGACCTTCCCCTTTAGGGGGGTCCGAGGGCATGTTCCCCCGGAAATTTTTGAAATTCTACACTCTTGGAGATGCATTTTCCTGCATTCTGGGGCAAAATATAGTGCTCCTTTGCATCACCTAACTACCTAGTTTATTTAAAAAAATTTGAGTACAAGGTAGCACTGATGAATTTCAATTATATAAATTAATACACCTCATCATAAAATGAAATTAAACTGTAATGATCTTTCCTCACTGAGCCTACATGTCTTTACTGAGTCAAAACGTTTTGACAATCACTAATAAATTTTGAATGACATGTCTATATTGCTCTCTAAAGAGGAAACATTACAGATGCTTGTGAATTATCAGGGGCACCCAACAACCGAATTCCCTAAAAGGTTGGAACATCATTTTAACGGTATAATAATACTTTTTAGGAAATTTAAAGGCTTATTTTGAACTTTCAAGCATCCAAAAATTTTAGGTAGTGGGATTTATTGTTATAGGTGAACTTTCAACTCTCCGAAAATGGTAGCTCGATAATGTGGTGAAACGAAATTGTGAGATGAACTACTACAGTTTTTCAGTTGGCAAAACACTTTTTCTTGAATAACATATGATCGAGATTTTTGTGCTTAAAGATTCAGGTTAACTACTGTAGCGACCATGAATACAGTGTAAGCACAAAATGTTATTAAGGCTCAGCACTGGTTAGGTATTCTAAAACCAAAAAAAAGAGTGTAATGCTGATGGTAGTGAAACGGCCCAGTCTGGTCCTATAAAATCCAGGCGTAGTGTTGCTCCTTTTGATCCCAAAATCTTGCAGTGCTTCTTTTGCAAGAAAAATGATTTCGCAAGCAACCTACGTCTTGCTGCTACCCTGGAATTAAACAAGAAAGTCAGACAATGTGCCATTCTTTTGAATGCAAACTTCGCTAAACACCTCATAGCAATCAAAGCAAAATATTATGCAGCTTGTTTTGTTACACTGTATAATAGGGCGAGGCCATTAAAAAAACAATACTCCGGTGCTACCGTTAGCTCATCAGTTGACCTTGTGCCTCATGCGATTCAAATTTTTCACTTTAGCAACTAAATCCTAAAAACTAGACATAAAATAGGCAACTTAAATGGTTTATTTCATTTTATCGTCAAGCTTGTGGACTTTTCAAGATATTTAGAGCGAAATCTGGCCAGTAATACAGTAAAGATTTATCAGTTTCGAAAAACGAGACGCCATCTTGAATATAGGAGACTTTGGTATACTTTGTATTGGAACCTACATAGTGTCCCGCTGCGTTATAATTAATTGGTTCAAACAGCGAAATAACGGGAAAATTACTTAAAATAATAATTTTAGTATTGGATGACCAATATAACTCTTAGCATTTTATTTTTATTCAACCCCCCCCCCCCCTTTC
>JANCMA020523634.1:0-10333 GCA_024336925.2 Zoanthus solanderi | reverse complement strand
ATGACGTTCTAAGTAAGCCATTAGCTGCTTGTAGACTATTTTTTCCAAGATCTTTGACAAAGTAGGGAGAATTGAGAAAGGTCTATAATTATCAATTTCAGGAAGTGATCAGCGATCAATCCTTTCCAAGTAATGCAGTTGCTTGAGCTAGATTTTCTGCAAGAAATAAAAATTAGCCATCATTCTCTCAAGATGAGAGAAATTTCCTAAAGAAGATGGAAAAGGGTATTTACCAACACAAAGACGGGCATTACGGAATGCTACTTCCATTTTGAGAATTTGAATGAAATTTACTTAACAACAAGGTGCTAGCCTCTCACGGGTTAAAAACATTGAAGCATCAAATAGAAAGAGATAAGAAGTACTGCGACGATTAAGTAACATATGTCAACGACATTATGAAAAAAGAATATGCTCAACTTATACTAGACGATAGCAGTTTTTAGTTCATTCCCCATCACTGCATGTACCATCCCCAGAAATCGGAGATAATTAGAGTTGTTTTCAGTTGCAGTACAAAGTTTCAAAAGGAGTATAGAACAAACATCTTTTCCCTGGTCGAGATCTTACAAATACCCTGATCGGTGTTTTGTGTTAATTTAGAAAAGACCCCTTTGCATTTATTTGTAATATAGGGTCTATGTTTCATGAGTTTAAGGTTAACTGGAACATCGAAATTTCCTAAGAATTCTCTAGTTGGAAAATGGTAATACAAGGACTAATCCAATGGAACGCCCCATGTTAATATGCTTTTTAATCAAAAGAAGTTTGGAATTTAAATTTCGACCGAGCGGCAAGGGACTAGTAGCTGTGATGATCGTCATCAGCAGCATCGTCATCGTCATTGTCATTGTCGTCATCGTCTTTTTTTAACGTTCCAAGTTTCCCACTCCTGGGGTTGGACATTATATGAGTTACCTCTACTGTTTTCTATCCTCTGCCATGTCTTCTGTGATGTTTAACTGACTCATGTCGTCTTTCTCTACCTTAAATACTCCAGGTCTTCTTTAGCTTATCCATTGGCCTTCTAACTTCCACTTCCAGCTCCATTTCTCTCCTAAGTATGCTATTCTCATCCCTACATTTTACATGACCAAACCATCTCACCCTCATTTTCCTTAATCTGTGATCAAGGTTCTCCACCGCACATTTTCTTCTGACCTCTTCATTAGTAATCCTTTCCTGCCATCTTACTCGTGACATGTATCTTAACATTCTGTGATCACAACTGGCTAGCAGTCCTTCCAGTCTTTCCATTAGTGCTCAAGTTTCTGTAGCATACAGGAATGCAGGCCTCGCACATGCACAGTAAACCTTTGCTGTTTGACTAGTTTAGCTTTGTAGTTATTACAGACAGCCAGTGCCCTCTCCTTATAAATTCGATCATTATTATTATTGTAAGTTCTCCGGTGTTTCTATATCCAGGGAACTTCCCTGCTATAACTAATAATTATTATATTGTAATTGATACACTATAATGTTAATTGGAGGGTACAAATAAAATTGTTGTTATTGTTGTTGTTGCTCTTTCCTCTAGGGGAATGATATGGTTTACTTGCAATCTTGCCAATTCCCTTCATTTACTCCAAGCACAAGATATCCTGTCCCTTACTGCCAACTCTACGCCTCCTTTACATAAAATCACATCACCAAAATAATGAATGCTGGTCACTATTTTCAGACTATCTTTTTCCACCTCCCATCTCCGTGGCACTGCCACAACTCCCCTCACACACGTTCCTAATATCCTTAGTGGCACCACCTTTCACAACATTGACACCATAGTGAGTTTGCTCCAATTCCTTTGCCGCAAATCACACATGGGTACTGCACCTTCCCCTTTGTGGCCTAACAGCAGGTTTTCTACCTATCACCATCAACTTGATATTATTTATGTTTACCTTTAATCCCCTAGTTTCCATCCCTCTTTTCTATCCACGAAATTTCCTAACTGCCTCCTCTTCTGATTCTCCTCTTCACTAGTGCATAATCTTTCACCTCTTGCTGGTCTGGTTGCCTCCTGCATTACCACTACAAATAGCAGGGGACTCAGTGCTGATCCTTGATGTACTCCAATTCTTATCCCAAACTCATCTGAAAAGTACCTGCTGCAGGGGACTCAGTGCTGATCCTTGATGTACTCCAATTCTTATCCCAAACTCATCTGAAAAGTACCTGCTAGAGTCCTAAAACCTTGACCTTGCATTGCTATGTAGAGCCATAACAAGTGCTATGGGACGCTCAAGCACTTTTGATGTCTCAAGGCTGTGCCGGGATGTTTTTAGTGGAAAAAGAAGTAAGCTACAGAAAGGTCCTTAAACATGAATACAAACAATCTAAGTGTTCTACCAGTGGATAGATATAAACAAGAGATAGCATCGAGTTCCAATATGACGTTTGCAAGCCAAACCCATCATGAAGCTAGCAGACTGAGACAGTCTGTTGCTAACCCTAGGAAAGTACTGGACATTGGTTTTTGTTGTAAACTATGCTGCAAAACTCTAAAGTAGCTCAAGTAGCTAGAGAGTTTAAGATTATCAACTATACTTCCTAGAAATCAGTAAATCGAGGTGAACATGCAGGCAGTGACAAAATGCTACTAGCTACAACCGAGACAGGTATTTGGTCAGGGAATGAGATCTATACGTGAGTAGTTGCAATGATGGTTAGCCCCTGCTTAGAGGAATGGTCCCCAGTTATCGTACTCTATCAGCAAGATTTTACTCTAGGTTTGTAGGAGCAACTGTTATTGTTTGTCATGCCCCAACAAATGAAGCAGATAATCAGATTGTATCACCATAGAGCTGACCCGTCGAACTAAATCATAAAAAAGGAAAACTAAGTAATAAAAACAGAGACAAAGATTACATACCGATATTCTAGCTACTCCAAGTATTAATACTTTAATGTCACAATCCACAGTTTGATCCGCAAATGCAAGGGTTAACTAAACCCTAAAGGGTTCTAAGCAGCAATTCTTTTATACAGTTCTTAGTTCTCAGGTCAATGAATAATTAGAAAAGAGAAAATAACTAGCGGTAAACTAGTGTGAGCTGCATCGGTGTTTCTAAAGAAACAATTTCGAGATAAATATGTAAATTCTACACCGTATAAAAAGAGAAAACTTACTGACGTTTCGGACGTTAGTCCCACGTCGGAGTAAAAGAGCAATGAATAGTTAATTGAATAGCTGTTACATGGCTCCACTAGACTTGTTAGAATTTTACAAATTATGAAATTATTTTACTACTCTATGGCGAGGATTCCCAGGTTATTGGGAAAAAACTAGTTTCTGAAGTGGACCTTCAGAATAGTTGGGTACTTTGCTTCTTTGATCCTTTGAATTCACCGTTGGGTCTGCGAAGAGTAGTTCATCTGATCAGATAAGTCCATCAGAACTCAGGGCTCCCGCGGGTCGTTAAAAGGCATTATATATGTAATGCGAATAAAAGTGAGTTTTTCTTGCAGCCAAATCTTTCTGCATTGACATGTATATCGGAAGCAATTTTAACGGGACATTCGCGTCTCTCACGTTTTTGACCATCATTGCATTGACTGTGCCACACCACTTGGAGTCTGCCGTTCTTGATCAGAACTTGTGTTGGTATTTGGTTATAAAATTTAATTTATAGATTTTTGTGAAGGTGTGATTTGGTTTACCATGGAAAGTGTTGATTAATATGTTATCTCTTTTAAGGGTTTCTTTAAATTCTGATTTTTGTATTTATTGAAAAATTGGTCTTAAACGTTTTTACTTTCGGCATTAAAAAGTCTTAAAAAGGACTTATGTTAGTTGGCTTCTGAGTGGCAGGAACCCTGGAACTAGAATATGCCTTCTAGACGCGTGCAAGTTGGCACTTGTTCTGTGGGCGGTTTTCATTCTTTATTAGCACAACATCACCAGGTATAAGGTAACGGTTCTGTCGAATCCACATCTGATGTTGCTGTAATGACTGCAGAAACTCTTAACTCCAGCGACTCCAAAATTCATTTGCTAAATGTTGAACTCGAGACCATCTCCTTCAACAATAATATATCATTGCACTGAAACTCTCCTGGTCGTGGTAAGACAATTTTGAATGTCTATCTTAGTAAGTGATTCGGCGTTAGAGGTTCCAGATGTAGGGGAATTAAAGTTCTCCAAAGTATCTGCTGTTAACAATGCTTTTTGGCTTTACACATTAGAGTCCTTAATGAGTCTTCTTCAAGTTGAGTTCCAGCCATATCAAGCAACGTTGCTAGAACACTGCGCACTGTTTGTATTTTTCTCTCCTACACACCACCCATAGGGCACAGTCATTTTAAACTTAAACCAATCACAGTTGTTATTTAGTAAAAAATGTCTGAAATTTGGGAATTTCATCTCCAAGTTCTTGTTTAGAGCCAATGGGTTCCTTGGTCGGAACTAACTGTCGTACTGGTCTGCGGCATACCAGAAACCTTTGAAGAGAATTAATAAATGAGTCTTTTCCTAGGGTCCTTGCTGACTCTAAATGTATAGCACGTGAAGCCGTACAGTAAAAGTAACTCATACCTCTTTACTTCCTCCAGTCCTTTCTTAGTTAACCAAGGCCCAAAGTAATCAACTGCACAGTAAAGTAAAGGGAGGCTAGGTGCTAATCTGTCGACAAGTAGGTCTTCCATCTTCTGTAAATGAACACTTGCACGAAGCTTACAGTACGACACGTAACACAATCAAAATTGTAAATACTAACTGATAAACTTGCACCAATGATCAAAATCCCACTCGAATGCAATTCATTGTCATTCCATGACCTTGATGACCAGATATTTCGTGGCAATATCTTATAATTAAACACTTGACAGGATCCTTTTAAGGAAGGACTGCAGGATGTTTTACGTTTTATAGAAGGTCGAGGTACTTAATGCGTCTGCTAACATACCTTGTTGTCTAGACATGGGTCTAGTTTGTGTAGAGAACCTGTCTTTTTCGAATGCATATTTCTCCCTTTCAATTGATCACTGCTATAGCTGTTGCATTTCGCATTCAGCTTTGCAGCATATAGAACTTTAACTTCCTTAGAAAATGCTCTCTCCTGCACATGCTTTAATATTACTCTCTACCTTTTTTATTCTGGAGAAAGCACAGTGATGAAGTACTTGTTTCAATCTTACACATAAGGCTATCAATTTTCTTGCATGAAGCTAATCTGAAAAGTACATTAGGCATTTGATTAATGATGGCGATTTCTCCTTTAATTTGACAGATAGAACTTGAGTCTTCTTAATTTCTGGATGATTCGGATAGCAGGGATAAAGGAACTTTCTCTGCCTCCAGGTCAAATTCTGAATTCCACAAAAATTCTGGTCCGTTTAACCATCGACTTTAAAAGATAAACTCTTCAGAATGCAAACCAAGAGATGCTCCATCTACAGGATTTTCTTTCGATGCAATGTACCTCCATTGTTCAGGGTAACAATGTTCTCTGGTTTGTTCGACTCTGTTTGCAACAAAAATAACGTACTGAATTATTACTAGTATAACTTAGAACAGCCTTACTGTCTGATCAGAAATACTCAACGATGTTCTCGATTTCAAGTTTCCTTTGCAGCATGATGCTAATTCTGATTGATACCAATGATAATTTAACTCTAGACAGGATAAAGAAAAGTAACGTTGTTGCTGTGAGCGAAGCGAGTAGCTTCCTATACAGAACACAATGTAATCTTCGGATGTCACTAGCAATGAACATGCGATACACACGATTAGCGGTTCAAGTCCATACCATATTAAGAGTCGATTCAAGGATGTCACTAGCATTTCGGTACACACAATAATGCGATCAGCGGTTCAAATCCAAATACATTAAATGCTAATAAATTGAACAGTATTGTCACTATAACAAAATAGTGTTCTCGCAGCTCTCACTTTCTATTAGAAATAACTAGTATATTAATATTGTGGTAAAGTGGAGGTTTCCTTTTTAGGCAGGTGCGGGTGAAAGACCAAAGACAGAGACCAAATCTATTGCCATGGTACCTGTTAGCAACAAAGAAGGTCTTATTGGGTTAATAAATCTGCGTTGTGCAATTATACATGCTGCTGAAAACAAAGAACTATTTCAGCTACTTTGCGAGACTGAGAAATGGCTTGAGTTGGAACAGAAGATTATTCAATATCGGCAGAAAATCAAGTTTCCCTGTGTGACCTATGAAGAGTTTGCCAATTTTGCTGAAAAGCAGTGCCAAATAGGAGGTCTTGCCCTAACTGGAGCTATCAAGTATTTAGACTCAATTGGTCAGTTGAAATACTATGGTCAAATACCAGTTCTGAATTTAAATGTTGCACTGGATCTTAAATGGCTTGCAATGATGATGAAGTTACTTTTTCGACATGACCTTAAAAGCAATTTCCAGTATAAGATGGAATATTTTGAGAAGTTCTCTGTTGATGAGGATGGCTTTAACCATGAAAAAATTAGACTCTTCTCAAAAGCAGTTCTTTCATTGCAACTTTTGAGGTGAGTTATGTAGAACACTTTACCGAGTACGATAATATGCATTCAATCATTTCATTCAGCATGATCTTGGCACTCAAAAACACACCATTTGAGGTGTTGCTAATACACATCCATAAAGATTATTCCTTTTAAACAAACTTTTGCTTTTACCATTAGAGACATTATTATTTTTGATGAGTAGTTTAAGGAGAAATGTGATGCTGATAGACTGGCTTGTCCTGAAAACTTGAATAAAAATTGGATTGGAACATTATAGTTTTATCTAAAAAGAGTTCCTTTTACGTTCCTTTGTTTTATTCCCTCGAATTTGAATGGAATACAAAAATCCTCATAACCAGTTACATGCGTGCTGCATGTCCAATGGAAATCCAGTTTATTGGCGTTAATAAGTACACAGAACCAAATCTTTCAGTTTTTTTGGCTGACTCCTATAATCGCTTTATACTCTATAATCATGCAATAACTACATTTTAATAAGCAACTTTCGTTCACTGTAAAAAATTTACGCCTGCAGTTGATCAAAATCGATCGCATAATAATTTCGGTTTATCTGTCACTAACTGGCAAGACCGTGCGGTTATGAACGTTAACTTTGTTTCTTGATTTAACCATGGTCGAGTCTTCAATAAAATTAATTCAAACCACTGCATTTTTAAAATGGAATTCAACCCTTTGCCACATTTACTGAGTACCAGATTTTCAATAATTGAAATTGGTTGTTTTATGGTGGTGAAAACTTGAAGCGCAAATAAAAATGATGCAGATTCCAGTCTTTTTGGACAACATGGTCATGTTTTTCGAGGCCGATGACGTGTGAAAACATTTCAGATCTGGTTGGGTTCTTCTAATATTTATTAAAACATAAAACTTACTTCCCAAAGGACTGCTGATGAACTGTAAAACAAGGTAATTTGTTAAAATTCTTTTAAGGTTCGTCAAATTTTATTGAACGCTTCGCCATTTGCTCCTGAAAATTATCTTCTTTGCATCAATTTTTAAAATTTCTATTTCTTGAAATACTGATTGAGTTCTTCTAATTTTCATTAAAACATTGGACTTACTTTCCAAAGGACTGCTGATGCGTTCTAAAACAAGGTAATTTGTTAAATTTCTTTCACGGTTTGTGAAATTTAATTAAATATTTCGCTATTTGCTCCTGAAAATTATTTCGCTACTTGCTCCTAAAAATTTTTTTTGTGTGTTAAGTTTAAAAGTTTTATTTTTTACTCTTTTTGTTATTCTGTTTGATTTAACTTACGCTCTTTTAGTTATGTACTTATTTGATTTAAAGATTCTTGGTTGTTGAAACTCTTTTTTCAAGTCTTTTAAGTTATGTATCGTGCCTTCAAAACAATGAACTCAGAGTGCATATTAGTTAATAATAGTTAGTTAATTTTAGTTCGTAGTTTGTTTACAAATACACCCACTTGCTGAACGCATGAACGAGAAATTTGAATGCAAAATGCACAAAGCGAAGCTGATTGCATTATTCATATTTCTCGTTCATTATATCGCCAGCAAGTGGGTGTATTTGTTAACAAACCACTCATATCTAGTAACTAACCTTAAATAAACATTGTGGATGCTTTTCTAGCTGTATCTGGATGGAGATGGAGCTAAACCCTCATCAGCTAAAGCAGATGGTATTAATAATGGAACACTTTGGCCTTGCATGTGAACTTCAGGCAGACCGTTCCAATGTTGCACCCACTGTAAGCTCCTCAGAGAGTCCACTGCTACTGGTACCTTGGTTTCTGCCTCCAGAATGCAATCAAGAAATGATGAGTGACTGGCATGACAAACCAGATAAGTCACAGGTTAGTTTACCATGGTCGCGCGCTTTATAGCAATTTATACTGATCCTACAATATATGATGATGTAAATTGGGTAGCCATTCTTACCATCATTACAAAATGTAATTGAATTAGACTGAGGGTGTCTGATTTCTTAAACATTAGCCTCTGGCTTTCTATCAGACATCCTCGCCATATATAATTAGAATACAAAATATGTTACAATGTATAAATTATTCAATATGGCAAATAAATGAATACTGAATACTGAAAATGATATTCTTGGTATATATTTTATATGAATTTTACAGGTTAGTAACCTTTCTCCAGTCCTACAGCATTTCATCATCTAAGAAACAATGAGGTATACAATCAAAAATTGTGCAGATAATATGTAGTGTATCGACCTCACTTTCTTCTTGTAAAAGCACTCTACTGGTACCGCACAGGTCACAAGTTTTAATTCTTTTAAAGCACTTTATTTTTTAAGGCTCCCCTTTTGAGAATTGCAAGTCTCTCGCTTAGATCGCTTTCTGACGTCATTATTGTGGTGATGATGGTGATCTAAAATTCACCCCCAAAGGCTGTATTTCGTGTTTGCGAAGAAGAACGAGAAATAGTTTCGCTTTATTGACATTTCTGTTTTTGAATTTGCTTAAATGTGAAATATTAAATTTTTATCGTACGATCTGAGACTCTGAGTGGCGAAGACTACCACAGACGGAGAAAGGGTAAATCTTTCATTTCATATTATAATTTATGAACAACGATCAGTCAGTAAAAATCAAATCTAATTTTTATCTTGAATTGCTGCTTGTCCCAAATGTCTCGTTTCCATGCACTTTCAATGATAGACTGCTGGAGCGCGGGCTCAATTACGGTATCTGATATTTGACTAACTGTCTAAGAAAAAACTATCAATGGAAGCGCTATTTATGACGAAATATTGGATTTGCCATTAGAACAACCTTCTACTGTGAATGAAATTAAGCTGATGAGACAAAGATGCAAGCAGTTAAGTGAAAAAATGGCACACGTCCTCCAGAGATGTACAAATAGCAGATATTGTTCATATTGTCATCGTTAAAACTCCATTCGAGGTCAGGGAAGATTAGGTCAAGTGAAAAAGATATTTCCTGGTAAGGATGGACATGTTAGGAAGATTGAGCGAAACATCGAAAAAAACCTTAACCTTTTAGCTAGTGAAAGAATAAAGTCGCTTGATAATTGCATTACTTTGCGTCACAGTTTTAATTAACTAATTAATATTATTGAAAAATCAGAGAGCTTGAATGTTGAAGGCTACCTCAGTCAGACCAAGGAGTTAATCAAGGGGTAAATCTCTTTAAATTTTGATTTATGGACAACAATCAAACTTTAACATTTTTATGCAATTTCTATTTATATTTCCAACATTTCCCATGAACACACTGTAATCAATTTATGCTACAATAAAGTTTGAAATCTTGGTAAAAGTGTAACCTTGTCAATACACTTTGCCCAGTCTAATTCCCCTCGTTGCCACTCCTCTAAGGTGGTTGCTTGTGCATACGTTTTTTATAAATATAAAGTATGTTTAGAGGTTTTTAACTACCTTGGCAGTGTTTTCAGGCTTATATACTTCATTGGTATATTGTCAGTATTTCCACTATAACTTCCATGCTTATTATTATATTTTTATTATACTAGCTTGCACATTGTTATTGTAGGTTGAGGTGAAACTCAAGTTTGTTATTAACTACTTGCCACTGGGGTTGTTTGATCGTCTTCGTGTAAGGTGCCACTGCTTTGCTAGTGACTATGCAAACTGGTACAATGGAATGATGCTGTTCATCAAAGACATTAGGATCTTAGTTTCTGTTTGTGATTCAAAACAGCCATCAATCTTCATCACTGGTAGAAATGAGAAAGATAAACTTAATGAGCTTTGGGAATCAATTCTCCGTATTGTGAGGGTGAGTTGTTTTGCTAGTTACATATTTCAATTTTCTTTAATTAGTCTCTTTTGGGGGGAAGGGGAGGGATAAAGGGGTCAAGGATGCCTAGAAGGGAAGGGG
>JANCMA020523530.1:0-10333 GCA_024336925.2 Zoanthus solanderi | reverse complement strand
CCCCCCCCCCTCTTAAAAATGCTGGCTATGTCCCTGTTGTTATATATAAACATATTAAGTGCTAATTGATTACTGGGATTTCAACTGGCCCTAATGTGCTGACCAAATGTATTTTGAGGCATTATTACTGGCCAAGAACCAAACTGGCAGCCAATTAAACATTATTTAGTTTCACACTCTGCAAGTTCTAATTCACCCTTTAAAACAGCTTACTCGGTGGGTGTCCAGGACACACTGTAAGTAAACTCCACTTCTAGTGGTGCCTGAATGCCATCCAGACTAATTGGTTGATGGTTGCTGGTACTGACATTAGCATGAATTATCTGAAAATTAAAGATAATTATGAACATAAAATAGTGTTTTGTACACATCATTATCAGAAAGACTTATAAATTATCTATTGTTGTACCAAAACAATCATTTGAAATTAAAATTTCTGAGCTATCATTTAGCTAAATAAATTATAATTTTATTTGAAAAACAATTTGACAGAGGAGTATGGATAAGCAATAGTTACAGTATAATAGTGTTTTTTGAAAAAAGTTATTCAAGATTTCACAACTTTCTTATTTTGTACTACACTGACAAGCCAATGACCTGCTGTGCACGAACTTTGAAATCTTAACTTAATTTTTCAATTTTTTTAATTTATTTACAGTGATAGCAGTGGAGGTCCACTTGTCTCATTATATTGTTAATTCAAACCCAGATTTGTTCTCATCACTGGCCAATTGCCAAAAAGAGCAAGATTATCACCAGTTGAAAATGTTAATCATTTTACTTGTGTGTAAATCAAAGTTGTAAAGGTAAATAATCATTTTTTGTTTCAGTCTGCATGATAACAGTGGGCCAAATGAAACAATTTCTTTTTAAATTTTACATTAAGTTTGATTTTTTTTCTAAATGAAATTCTGTAACTGAAATTCACAATGAAACTGGAAATCATCATAAGAAAATTTAATAAATAAAAACAAAAAATGCAACTGAAACTTTTGAATGAATCAGAAAGTTTTAAAAAATGGCATGCTGTTTCAGCCTTTTTGGGCCTTTATGAGCTTAGGGTGGACATGGTTGGTGCAGTGTGTAAGATCTCTGCCCTCCAAGCAGAAGGTCCCAGGTATGATCCCGGATCTGCCGAGATTTGAATATTTTTTTTTGTATGAACTTCTTTTCTGCCTTAGAAGCCAATACAGCTTTCCATCCTTTTGGGGTAGGTAAATGAGTACCAGCATCTGCTGGGAGCTAAACTGCGATGGATTAGTGTCCCATCCAGGGGGAGTCAAAGACTCTCATCCGCTTAACACTACAGAAACCGGAGATAAGCGCCGGCTCCATGGGCCACCTGGCTTGTAAGGGACTTAGCTTAGCTTTATCTAGTATTGTAATTATGGACATTGCTGGCGTACTCAAACATACCATCAAAACTGTTTGGTAATTTCCCGCACCGCCATTCGTGCCATAAACTTCAATACGTGCAAATGGTATGTTTTCTAACGATAGTGTATTTAAGAGGTTTAAATATGGCCGAGCACTCTCCGTTTCTCTTCCATAAACTGTAGCAAAAAAAATCAGTCTAACTACATGGTTCTGCCTAACCTGAACTTTTTGAAGACGAGTTTTATATGCACTACCTCATGCTATGATTGTGTAAGATATGTATAAATAAATCAAATTATAGTAAAGTTGCTTTAAGTTTTGTGGAAAGATAATATCGTCATTTGGATATTATTGGACTGTGTTACGTGATATTTTGGAACAAATATATGAAATGCGATATTTCCAAGATAATGATGTATGAATATCTAAGTGGTTTTTTCTGTCTAGCGAGTTGTAGGATCCTTATTTACTTTGTATTTTAATATCGACGGAAGCATCTTTTCTCCTTGTTGATTTAAGTAACAAAAAGTTAGTTTTTGAGACATTTATAGATAGCTCATTTGCATAACACCATTCCTTGACTTTTTCAAGTTTTCAATTCATGATTTTTTCAAGACAGTTAAAGATATTTACTGTTGCAATAACATTTGTATCGTCAGCGAAGATTTTAAAACTAAACTCTAGAACAATTTGGTAGGTCATTAATATAGAGCAAGAAAAGCAACGGACCCAATGTGCTTCCCTGAGGGATATATAGCACAGGTTACAGTTTGAAGATCTAATTAGTAAATAAACCCCTTCCGGTATTTCCGAGACTACTAATGTCCGCGGCTAATAGATTGTCCGAAAATAAAACAGTTGGCCGAGAAGCAAAGCTTCGAGGACAACTGTGAAATTTTGAGGACAATCTAGATATCAACCAAAAGTCAATGGGTGGGTTTTGATACCTTTAGAATATCACAATTTGCCAGAAGATAAAACTATCACGTGGTTTACCACAGGTTTACCGCAACTTTCATCTCGCTTTGACCTGATTACGTAATACTACACTATCAGTTTATGTCATAAAGCTGTACACAAGGGTTATATATTTCAATCTCCCAAAAACAGTCATTGCATGCATCTGTTATTCCTCTATGACGTAGCCAGGGTAAGCGCTCTAATGGCGTCTAGTTAATTTTACATCATATCTCTATATCAGTCATATCAATATATGGACTGATTGCTTCGTAATCCAGTAAAAGATCTTTTGGTTATTTCAAAACTATATATTTTTCATAAAAGAAGGCACCTCTGGAATGCGCAGAGGGAAAAGAATTATATTTAGTTTGGAAGGTTTCCAGAGCACGCGTTCCTTTTGGTCAGTGCCAAAAGCATACTACCCTCCCTAAGTCCTTGTTTGCTTTGATAGTACCTACTCCCCCACGATAATAATTGTGTCAAAAACAAAGACCGATTAACCGAAACAGGTGTTGCGGTAGATTCTTTGGTCCGGAGGTATGAGTTGTTGGGTTGCTAATGAAGTTCATACGATCAGAAGCCAAGAGCGAGTCGCGAAAAACGATCATAAATTACAATGTGATCACTCTTTGGCGAACGGACAAAGGGACTCCTTCAAAAAACACGCAACATGGCGGCTGAGTACTCGGGCTATATATCCGACAAACTCCGCGAAATAATTCAGGCTGAGCAATTTGACAGAGAAAGTTTCAAAAAACGCAATCTTAGGTTTTCTCAGGCGTTCTGTTTGCTTTGGCAGAATACAGAGAGCGGAGATGTCCCTGGTAGACAAGGATCCGGGATTCTTCTCGACTGTGCAGTCTGCGCTGTTTTTCTGGACTTGTATTCGATGGGAAAAATTGATTTCGAAACTGAGTCACGATACTGGCTGGGAATAAGACGAGATCTTTTGTATGTGAAGGTGAGAAAATCCGATCGGCTGAATGAATAAAACCAACTCAAAGTTTTCAGTTTGGCGAATTATATTATTATACAAACGTTTTGAGTTGAATTGCATTATTTTTTTGAATTAATCACAATCAGAGGTTATATTCATAAGTACTTGAAGCAACGAAGGATTTTGTAGAAAATTTCTAAAAAGAAAGTTATACTGTAATTGTCATTAAATTATTTAGTAGTTGTTGTTATTGCAGAATATCTGTTTCGTACCAACAAGTTTTAGATAAAACAATGAATCAAAGAAACTGCTCTTGGTAGCTCTATGATTTATCTAGTTTTGAAACATGAGTTTTCTTTAATAAAAATGTAAATTTTTACTTGTTTTCTGAACCGACCAAATGTAGATATTATAGGAAAAAATACAAGTTTGTTGGGTAAAAACGACATTTCTCGTATATATTGTCATCAAAACTTGGTTAAAAGCACTTGCAAAGAAATATAATCATATTTAGTTTTAAACAGCTCCATATAAGGAATTAACCACTGGTATTTGGATCTTGGGGAAAAATTTATGTAATAACCTTTTTTCTTGCAATTTTAAAAGCCATCTTAAAACCACAGTTTGTGAGGAGTTAGTCAGAGGTACAGCATATGGTTAAAGTGTGTTTTGAGACTGCTATGCAGACAGAGCTTGCTCATCAACACACCTTACCTTAGCAGACTATGTATACCTCTGAAGATCACTATAAACAATAAAAAAGTACTTCTTGCCAGTATTGGTGTAAGATATATGTGAATACAGTGTTAAAAAAAAAAAAAAGCTAAATCCTTTACGAGCCAGTAGGTGACCCATAGAGCCGGTGCTTATCTCCGTTTTCTGTAGTGTTAAGCAGATGAGAGTCTTTGACTCCCCCTGGATGGTACCAACTAATCCATTGCAGGTTAGCTGGCAGCAGACGTTGGTACTCGTTTACCTACCCTGGAAGGATGGAAAAGCTGAGTTATCTTAGGTGGGAAAGAAAGTTGTAAAAATTAGTTCAAATCTCAGCAGTGCTGGGGATTGAGCTGGAAACCTTGTGCTCGGAAGGCAGAAATCTTACCAACTGCACTACTAACCACACCTGCCCAATGTTAGTGGCTAAATATGTATGGCTGCCAAGACATATTTTGTTGCCCAAATATCATAATCCTCACTGTAAGGTAGACCTAGCTAGGCCTATTAAAGTTGTGGGTGCATGGGCATGTGGTTGATACAGCTGATAAAGACTCTGCTTTCCGACCACAAGGTTCCAAGTTTGATTCGCAGCTCTGCTGAGATTTGAGCATTTGTGCAACCTTTTTTTTTTCCTAAGCTAACTCAGCTTTCCATCCTTCCGGGGGTAAGGTAAATGAGTACATCGTCCACTTGGAGCTAACATACAATGGATTTAAGTGTCCCATCCAAGGGGAGTCAAAGACTCTCATCTGCTTAACACTACAGAAACCGGAGATAATTGCAAGCATCTTGGACCACCTGGCTTGTAAAGGATTTAGCTAGCTATTACAGTCGTGCTTGGGCAGATCCTTATATTATGTAAGTGATGTGCAGAACCAGCCATAACAACAAATATAAAGCAGAGAGTGAAATTTTAATAGTCTATTTTATTGTCAAGGCAAGACAAGAAAAAAAAAAGCAAGTACAAACCACTAGAATGACAATATAAGCTTAACATCCGAACTTTAGCAGGCTTGTTAAAACTGAATTTCAGCTGCAAAATCTATTTTAATACTCCACAAACAATAATAAGGAAATAATTAGTTAGTACTAAATTTGGATGATTGAATCCTGAAGTATTCCAGAAATAATTGGACAATTAAATAAAATCAGTATTTTATCACTGGGGACCTGATGCTTATATAGGTCTGCTTTGCTGTTTGGGAACTAACCCAAGGAAAAACTAAAGTATCCTCAAGTGCATGTAAATAAAACAGAAATCAAAGCTACATATTTGTGCATGACCCATCTGGAGATTTCATTACCTGTTTACACTTAGAAACACAGCTTTTTTACTTGTGCCAGCAGCGAATTTTGGCACAAGTTTAGGTTTGCCCCATGTTTTTTTTTTTATTTGTGTCGAGGTCTTCAGCCACTTGATGTAATACTTGATATACTGGACAGCAACTGAGAAGCAAAGTCTTGCATATACAGTCAGAACTCTATAAAATCAAAAGCTTTCACATTTTATCCACGAGCTGGCACAAGTATACGCTCCTAGAGCGTCTTGTTTAATTCGTGTTCCTGTTTACTATCTTCTATAGCTTGTTTTGGGCTGAAATTTTGGACTTAACATATTTTTTTTATTGGTAAAACCGAACAGATTTTTTAAGCATCACAAATCTTTACTTATGAAAAAATTAATCTTTGAATTTTGTCTTAGCACAGGATTAAGTTAATCGAAGTTTTGTGGAACCAGGCCCTGGTAGTGAAGATTGACTAGGGTGACTGTTGATTAAATTATGAAAATGTTATATAAATTCTACTGCTTGTCGTTAGCATGTCACAATAACGCATCCGGTTAAAACTACTGCTTTCAACCAATCACGTACCGTATTAAATACAAGTCTTTAACATATCACGTGCGTATTTTGGCACAAGACTTTTCTCCCAATCATAGTCGTGCGATATGTGATTGGTGGAAATCAAATATTCTATCATATGTTATGCATGTTTTTGAACTTTGCTCTTGTGCCTTAAAATAAATCAATTAAGGTGAAAAACTAAAAAAAACTTAAAAATACTCATAGTCTATATCTATTCCCTGAATGTGAGTTAGGGATCATTAAATTTAGTTTTAAACCAAGTTTCTAAACCCGTTAAATCGTTAAAAAATTAAACTACGAGGGCGACTCCAAACTGGAGCATAATATATTTTTTAGAAATTTAGTGCTTCAAAGCACGAGGATAATCTGGAATTTGTTAAATATATTTAAGTTTGGATATAAATATTCAATTTCGTATAATTGAGGTAAGAATAAATTATCATTTTTGCTAAATAATTTTATTAATAAAAACCAATAAATCATTGTAATGTGATGGCTAGGCCATCATATATACATATATTAGAAATTTTCCTTCTTTTTGAGATATGACAATTAATATTTTTTTTAACATATCTCTAATTAGTGCTGCACTTTTGCTTACACAATTCGAAAATGACCACTTAAGTAACAATTTTGGATCAATCCCACACTTTTGCAAAACGACTCTTCTACCCCTCCCTTGAAATTAACTTCAAATCTAACCAAGGAGAAAAGTAAGTAGTAACTTTCAGAAAAGTATATAAACATATCTTAAAGCTAACCGAACCAAAAGGATGGGTAGATGAGTTGTACTCCGAGAAACCAGAATTGACACAGCTGACTCTAACCCTAACTCAAGGGAGGGGAAGATGAACAGCTTTCCAGACACCAGAATTAATCCACCTGGACTCTTAGGTCCCGTTTATATGGAGCAGAGTTGTCCCTGGTAGAAGAACCACCCTCTAATCCTAGCACAAGGGAGGTAGGGATGAGTAGTTTATTCCAAGAAACCATGGTTGATCAATACATTACTCTAATTCTAGCACAAGGGAGGGAGGGATAAGTAGTTTATCCAAGAAACCCAGATTGGTCCACTACTCTAATCCTAGCACAAGGGAGGGAGGGATGAGTAGTTATTCCAAGAAACCAGGATTGATCCACCTTGATTCTAATACTTACCCAAGGATGGGGTAGGTTAATAGTTTCAAAAAGACCTGGAGTCCATTTACAAGATTGTTCAATCATACTGATCCATTTTTTCTTGCTTTCTCAATGAAACAAGCCAAGCCATAAATGCCATAAATCTGTAATTTCTGCTACCAATATTTTGAAAGGTAAGACAGATGACGTCGGTGCCGTTGTGTTGTCGCAGAAGCTGGAGCTTTCTTGTAATGAAATAATTTGTCTTCCTCTTTCATATATTTAAAATCCATTTAAAAATCCCCAGCCTTTTCAAATTGTTTATTTTTTGGTTCCTATTTAACGTGAAGTATGTTTTTCTTCTAGCGTTTTCCAATTTATTCCACTTTTGCAACCCAGTCCAATTTTCCCATTTAAATTCATTTCCTGTTAAACTTTTTCCATTTCAAGTCATTTTCCATTCCAACAATGCTTTTGTTACTGCTACGTGTTTTAAGAGAGGTTTCAATTCTGTTCTTCAGAATCTTTGTATGCACATAATTCTTCTTTCCATAAAATATGACACATTCCAACACAACTAAAATAGAAATCTATATACCTTCCACCAACAATCACAGTAAAATGAAAAGAACTGTTACCCAGTCGTGTTCGATGATTCGTCTTGGTGACAGAACATCAATTCTTCAAAAACTTGAATAACTTTCCTTTTTCTACTCGGTTGTTGCTAGAATTTTATAAACGCGATCCACTTCCACGGAAGCAAGTCCATCATTTGACGAGCAACAACAGAATCCAAAGATCCAAGCTTTACTATTAAATATTCAGTGCATAACAATGTTACAGCTAGAGAAGGGGACTGAGGTCTATATTTCTTGTTCTTTGTCCTTCAACCAATTTTAACCTGGCATTTTAGATTCACGTCGTGACTTTCTGCACCCTTACATAGAGCAAGTGAATATAAAGAACATCGCACCTTTCCCAGCGAAATAACATTCGTTTTGCTTATTCATACAATGCATCAAGAACCACGTCTCTCGCCTCGTTTTCCTCCTCGCTACTGCTGACTGATCGTAAGCTCCTCCAATAATGAAACAACGCACGGTGTATAAAGACATACTGCGAGTCATTTTCCACCATACCACCCCTAAGATAAACATGGTACAAGTCACATTTTAAAATTTATATTTTCAAAACTTCTCACTCTTTTCTCCGTACATTTTAGGATAACCTACCACACGCTCTATATTTTAAGAGACTATCATTATTAATTTAACTCCTCAGACTTAAATTACAAGCAATGTCAATAATATCTCCATTTTAATCACACCAAAACTTGCCCCTAACTAAAGCTTCCTCCTTAAGTCTTTGATCCTATCAAGGGAGAGATGGAATTCACATTTGCCAACTCACCTATCAATTCTCATTAGACTAACGATCTTTAAGATGTCTACTCGATCTTCTTTCTGGAGGAAAAAAATTAGAAGTAAGTCATAGGTCTTAAAACAAGAAAGTCCAAAGCCACAAATAAAAACATACAGAACGCATAATTTCTATGTAGTCATTAGTGATGCACCACACTCTGCACTAGCAGAATGAACGTTATCGTTTTTGATATCATTATCATCACTACTGCTATCAAAACTACACCTATTAATATTATTACTATCAGTACTAACATTTAAGATCAGTACCATCGTAAACGATCAGCATCATCATATACGATCAATACCATCATATACGATTAGCACCATCATATACGATTAGTACCATCATATACAATCAGTACCATCATATACGATCAGTACCATCATATACGATCAGCACCACCATATACGATCAGTACCATCATATACGATCAGTACCATCATATACGATCAGCACCACTATATACGATCAGCACCATCATCTACGATCAGCACCATCATAAACGATCAGTACCATTATATACGATCAGCACCACCATATACGATCAACACCATCATATAAAATCAGCACTACAATCACTACCACAGTAATAATTGGCTTTACCATCACTGTCGTTATGATAACGACTGATCGTCCAGGCTATGAACTCAAATCTTTCGGGCTTCAACAGATACCGGTGTAGCACTCTAAAAACTAAGCAATGAACCCACAATTTGCAGAGCAGGTAATTTTTGGTGGCTCCATCAATGCCACTCAGAGGATTACAACGATCATTGAGATTGAGTTTTTGTATCATGGTGTAAACAACATTTGACGTTATGAATGAGCGTCGCGGTTATTATTATTGAGAATGAGTTTGTACAGCGGTGTAAACAATGACGTTACAACTGATCATCGTGGTAATGATTATTGAGACTCAGTTTGTACCGGGGTGTAAGCAATGACTTTGTGAATGATCATCGCGGTAAATATTATTAAGACTGAGTTTGTACGACAGTGTAAACAGTGACGTTATGAATGATCGTCACGGTTATGATTATTGAGACCGAGTTTGTACCGTGGTGTAAACAATAAGGTTATGAATGATCGTCACGGTTATGATTATTGAGACTGAGTTTGTACCGTGGTGTAAGCAATGACGTCGTGAACGATCGTAACGGAAATGATTATCGAGACTGAGTTTATACCGTGGTGTAAACAATGACGTTATGCATGATCGTCGCGCTTATGATTATCGAGACTGAGTTTGTGCCGGGGTGTAAACAATGAGGTTATGAATGATCGTCACGGTTATGATTATTGAGACTGATTTTGTGCCGGGATGTAAACAATGACGTTTGAATGATCGTCGGGCTTATGATTATTGAGAATGAATTTGTACAGGGGTGTAAACAATGACGTTGTGTATGATCGTCACGGTTATGATTAATGAGACTGATTTTGTACTGCGATTTAAACAGTGATGTTATGAAAGATCGTCGTGGTTATGAACGCAGTTTAAGCATCACAATCATAGCTTCCCAGCAGCCCAATATTTAAATTGGTGATAACTTGCCTGTATTTGTCTTGAACCTATACTTGCTGCTATAAAGCAGCCAGTTCTACCAACGCCAGCACTGTGAAGATAAAGTAACAATGGCTACTGAAGTAAAATTGCTCTTAATAATAACAGTATTAATAATAATATTAATAAAAATAAAACTAATAAGATGTAGTAAAAGGGCAATACTTGTGGGATGTGGCTACGAAGATGAACGTTAAGTATAGATAGCACAAATGTACTAGTAGCTAACTTGAAGCCACGAACAGGGCACTATGGCCACATTGGTAGCTGGCTTTACCCCTAAGTCTATTATAAATCAAATGCTCTATGAGCTACTCATTCATGAGAAATGTCAATCAAAAAATGTCATAGTTGCTTGAAATAGAGTGG
>JANCMA020523426.1:0-10334 GCA_024336925.2 Zoanthus solanderi | reverse complement strand
CGCTCGGGTAAGCAGCCGTTCCTGAGGAGAAAAGCCTTGCGTGACGACTCAGGCAGCGGCTGCGTAGGAGACTAAGTTCAACCCCGGAGTTGAAAAAGCTGCATTATATTAATAATCATTCCTTCTTAAGTCAAGTAAACTCCAACGGAATTCGCTGAAACTGGGTCAGGGGATTACTGAGAACGATGGAATTACTGAGACACGATGAGTGTTTTTTTAAATCTTTATTTGGATTTAAATGAAAAATACCATAGGCGCCAGCTGTTAGATTGTATTAGCTCAGCGGTTTCTGCAGCAAGACAACGTGTCTCTACGAACAACAAGTAAAACATGGACGGTTTTGCTCAGTATTTTGGTTTGTTTTCCCTCCTTTTATTAACCACTTTGGCCTCTTCAGTTGGGAGCCAAGTCGTATCTCTAACAGATATTAATTTTGAAGATCGTATTTTTAGTGGAACTGCATACTTTGTACTGTTTTATGCACCGTGGTAAGTTTCTTTCAAAATAAGATTACATTTAAATGATTTATTTTTACGTAATTTCCGAATTTTTTTTTCTTTTGTTTTATGCACAATTGCTCTACTGGAATTTTCACGGCTATTATTGTATATTGTAAAGATGTTAAAACCATGATGTGTTAAGACTTTATATAAGCACTCCTGACCAGTAACTGACGATTGACACGGAGGTGTTTGAAACATGCTGTACAGACTACGTACAGTATATTAAAAATGTTGTACATAATTTTCCTTAACATTCGGTTAAATGTAGCTCATGAGCAAGAATTCTTGTTTTCACAGCCTGTCGTAATTTTGTTGTATCTTTCGCAGTAATAAAGTAGAAAAAAAGAGTTAACTCGAACCAGCGAAAGATTCCGTTCTTTTTGGAAGTCAGTTATGGAATTTTTGGCCTAAAAATATTTAATATAATTTCAGTTTTTATACGCACGATTCATATGCAACATTTACTGCAAGCATTACACATGGCTCATCTGCAATATCTCTTACATTTGTAACAATGCGATCTTTATATTTAAATTGATGCTTTTGATTTTTATATTCTGCATATAAAATTACAGTATAAGTTTTTATTTTCGGTCAAATCCTATACGTTTTAGGAATTAAGATGTAGTAAAAGTGCAGTGTTTGTGGGATGTGGCTATAAACAACATCAAGTTTAGATAACACAATATGTTGGTGGCATGGTGTACCCCTTAAATATACCATAAAAAAATTAATAGTGAACCAGTATTCTGAAGGAGCTTCACTCCAAAAACATTTCTCTCAATTAAGGAAAGTTTACCGTAGCTCAAACTGAGATAATGAATGATAGCAGCCATAAACAGCTGTTTCGGCTTTATTAAGTGTCATCTTTTTTATAGCCACATCCCACAAGCATTGCACTTTTGCTTCATCTTATGTTCTTTTTGGTAAGCTGAGCCTGTTTGCTAGCTATGCCATGCTGATAAGGCCAAAAAACTTTCCATGGCTGCTAGCATTCAGGCTCACTATTTTTATGATAGATTTTAAAAATGGTAGTGGCCATAGTGTTCATTATCATACCTTCAAGTTACCAATGGGTTTTAGTTTGGGGTTTTCTTGACATTTTCATTAGATGTATTGTAAAGGCAGTTAGCCTTCGGGTCAAGTTTCTAGGTATGTTTTTAATGAGGAGGGGTGGGCTGGAGTATTTTTGGCTCAGATACGATATAAAAAACAGTGTCTCTCCCCTTCCTTTCTGAGAAAAACCATGGCCCCTTGCAGACAAAAAATAATTTATGACCTCCTTCCCTGTTTTTCAGTCTTGTCAATTTTAAATACAGCTGTTTTTTTTATATAATTTGCACAGTCGCATACAAAGCTTCAGTCTGTCATTTTACTTACTTTGTAATCCTGACTCAAGCAAGATAATTATGTTTGCTTTAGGTTTTTAAATATTTCTGGTTGTATAATTTGTTTTTTGTCGATATGTATCAAAGTCATTGCCTAATGTCAGAGTGTGAATATAAAGCACCTAAAACGTCAAAAATATAAATAAATCTAATGTCAGTATAGTTTCAACTATAACATTCACTTGCAGCTTTTAAACTTGGGCCAAAAGCTACCTAAAGAATCTTCTGAAATGAGAAAGACCCAATTCGGATGCATGGACACAGGTGTAGCTTTTTCGAAACTGAAAGGTTATCATTTAAAAATAATTGAAATTAAAAAGGATGATTCCCTGCTCCTCCTCCTCACCAAAATAAATTAACATGGCCTTGTATTAAAGCTGGTATTTTTTTCGGTGACCCTCCCTCTGGGCTTCCAGCCTCCCCCTCCCCCCTTCAGTATCAAAAATGTACCTTCCCTTACTATCCAGTCTTATTGAGATTTTGAGGCGTCTTAGAAAGTAAATGCATGAACTAAAGACGTTTTATCACTTTGCTCACTTGAAAACCTTTCTCAGCTTTAAAAACTCAAGTCTTATTTATTTTGGTTCAATTGCTAACTAAAATTCTTTGCGAAATAGAGATTAAGTATATCGTTAACCTAATACATCATATACCAGTCTTTTTAACTTAGAGACCAACTGAACATCTGGACCAATTATGAGATAAAAAGAAAAAAAAAACTTTGCTGCCATTTTTCTTGGCAATATATACTCATCCGATATCCCCGGCACTACAGTAAATTGCTAAACTGTCAGCGCAGTGGTCCCTGATGGTGTTGTGGATAGCAAGCCTAACTAGAAAACCGGGTGACGTGGATTTGAATCCCGTTCGAATTCAGGGCAACATACACCAATGTTTGAAAGAAAAATCGCAACAAAATTTGTGTACATCTCATAATTAGTCTAGCGTTATCTTTTCCAGCCTCAAGAACTTGGATTTCAAATATCACACGTGAAATTACAAAATTGCCACGACAACAAATTCAAAATGGAGCCCCGTTTAAAAAAAGTTAGCGAGGTAGAAGTCAGCAATAAGTTTAGAACGGCAGCAGAAAACCCAAACATCAGAAAAAGTACAATTAAATGGCTCAAAGTATTTGCTAATTGGTGCGAAAAAAATGAGGAAGAAAAATATCCGGAGAATTATGTTCCCATTGAGTTGGATAAAACTGCTGGAGCGGTTTTTCGCATCTGTTTGTAAACAAGTCGGTACTAAATATGAACAAGGTCGTTAACAGTGAAGCAAGTGGCCCTTAATCCCCATTTAAATACAAAACAATTAAGCAATAATTTATCAACACATTGATTTGAATTTATCGATCTGTTTTCACTCTTCTCGAAGCGTAATTGTACTGGTGGCTTTGTTAGTTCATACATTTATTGAAGGCGGTTTTAACCATTCGTGCACTGATGAAGTTTTAACAGCTCACCCGATTTTGCCAACATTTAATGAACAAAAACAAGGCTTGGTTGAAAAGGTTTACTTCTGACAAATAAAAAATTTAAAGAGAGTTTTAAGCTTTTAAAATTCATCCTTACTGATTAAATTAAAATTAAAGAAAAAATACTTTGAAATCGTAAGCCGTAAATTTGTAGCATGGTATCAAAACGTAATCAAATATTAACTCGTGCAATCAGAAAACAATTTCACTTGCGTGTTGTCAGAATTTTGACAACAAACGCGTACAATTATTTCCTAATTTCACTCGTCACTATTCGATTACATATACTTATTTAAACTACGGCCTCAACCTTAAAAATTTTTAGCTGCTCAAATTTATCTTAATATTTTCAAACTATTCGTTTGACATGACAAATATGAATGTATATCTATACTTAAATTTGATTGCTAACAGTTACAGAGTTAAAAAGGCCTACAATTCCCATAAACTATTGATGTTTCCAATAATACACTAATAACAACAATATATTAACAACAATAAATCATATATAAATATATCAATAATACGATGAAATATAGGGCAATGCACAAGACCCAAAATAACTTACGAAGTTGAATGTTCACATGTTTTACTTTCGTTTTCCACTTCCTCTTCTGCTTTTCTAAATTCATCCACTGCTTTTTCTAGCGATTGAAAACGATCTGCAAAACTACTAGCTGTGTCTTCTTTAACACCAAGCTGTCTTTTTAGGAGTTTCGGTTGCTCTCCTGGAAAGCTTCGAGAGATGTGTTGCACTGGATTCGTTGAAAATCTAGAAGGAACTGTTGGAAAATTGAACGATTTTGGAAATGCCCGGGCTGAAATCGGAATAAAAGACAAAATGTATTCACCATCTTTATTTCATTTGCCACTACCCACGATGGCCTCGACAGTGCTGATCTAGTAGTACGCGGGACACGTGTCACATACGAACTCAGTTAAATGATCTTGCTCTCCATGAGTTCTTGTAGTTCAGTGGATAGAGCGCCTGCCCGGTGTTCGGGAGGTCATGGGTTTGAATCCTATTGGGGACTCAGATTTTTTCTTTGTCCCACGCTCGTGTGATGTTAATTAATTCACCTTTCACAAAATGTGTTTAGTTCCATGGCTAATGCCCATTTTATGTTACAAAGAAACCTAAAACTATTTATCTGTAGCAAACAGCAGTAAAAGAGCAATGTGAAGGCAATACTGCTAATAGCAAACAATGTTATCAAAGGTTTTAGTTTTTTTCTCTTTAAAAGCAATATTTCCTTTCCTATTTTCATTTTAGGTGTTTGCTATAGTATATCTGATGGTCGGAAAGTTAAAGCTAAAACTTGCAACTTACAGTAATGACCAAAACACTTCATCTCAAATAAACCAGTGCTGTTGTAAATGACTGCGGATTCAGTTGGTAAATTCTTAGCCTCGTTCTGTTGTTAAATATTCAAAAATACTTGCGAGAGAAACCTAGAAGTCACACCCCCAACAATACCCACAGTTGTAAGTAGTGTAAAACTTCATTGGCATTTAGGAATATTTAACATCATACTGAGGCTAAGATTGTACAGATTGAATACGTTGTCATTGTTGTCAGCGGTAACTGCAAATTCGAAACTGGTCCGCTGCGTTCATCTGATGACAGGTTCTTACCGGTGCTGTATCCTCGTACGTTTTTTGCCAAGTAAAATCCTGTGGGAGAATCCAAATGAATGGTATCCTTTGTTGGGTGAATGGCCAATAAAAATTCACACACAGCTTTCAGCACTGTAAGGTCGGGTGATAAAGAGCTCATGACGTGTTGGATTATGTTGACGTACAACGAACAGATTGCACCTGGGATTTCCGATCGTTTTTCACTGTGCCTTTCCTGAGTAAACAAGGGATGGAAACAATTATTAACAAAGTGAATTTTCCAGGAGTCCACTATAATCATCATATCAGGCATGTCGCCTTTACCCCGGCCATTAAAGAAGTTGCTCCATTACTGGAAGGCGATCCACCTTTCTGATATAGTTAAGAAAAGGGAATCCAAGCGATTTCAAAGGAATTTACCATTAAACATAGTTGGTTTGTGAACCAGGAGAAAAGAGTGGTGAATCCACTCTTAGATACATCCAAGCATAAGCCGCCGTGGTTTCCCAGACAGTTATATACTAAAGATTTCTTTTTGTTGCTATCTTTAAATAGAGGCTGGCGAGGTGGAAAAAAAATCTTATTCACATGGCCAATGAATGATTTTTTTTTGTGAATATATAATAAACAGTTCTAAAACGACCTACGAAAATATCCAAACTAGTAAGGTAGGAAATGAAGGTAGGAAATGTGGAAATACAGTAAATAGACAATGGAAATTAAAATATTAAAATATATTATTTCCGTCATATATAAACATGTATGTTACCACTGAACAGAAACATTGTTACGCTTAAGCTGCGAAGGGTCTGGGTACAAAAACGCTGAATGATGAATGGGAACATTATCACATAACAAAGGAAAGTTAAGAAACTCGTGAGAGTGAAGAAAATGAGGGCTAGATAAGGTCTCCATTTGTAGATGGCATAGTTTCCAGGATTCGAAATCTACAAGCGATTGTCTGAGGGAGGTAAGCTCTTCTTACAAAGTACTTTAAAAATGAAAACTTTGGAGACATCTTGGCAAATCTTAACAAAGGAATCAAGTAAAGCTGTAACATCAACTGATGTCTGGTTAGCCTAGTTGATTAGGTGCCAGTCTACCGTGCGAGAGTCTCGGGTAAAATTCCCGGCTGGACCAACACTCAGGATCTTAAAATAATTTAGGAAAAGGTGCTGCCTTTGCTCTAACATCTGCAAATGTTTAGAATTTTACGTCTTCTCGGATAAGGCTTGTAAACCGTAGGCCCTCGGAGATATATCTGTGTATATGTGTGTGTCTGTCATGTGAACGGTCTCCGTCCATCTTAGATTGGTAAAGATGGTGTTCCTAATTAGTAGGTTTTAGACCAGCTAAATAAACTTGACACCTAAATAAAGTCATTATTATTACTATCATTATCATTATTGTTATTATTATTATTATTATTAATGATATAGATGCAAACACATTGTAGGTGTCAATTGTCAAGGGCCTGAAGATCGTCACAGCGCGTAAAACTGCATTAACAATTTTTTAGTTTTTACTTCCGTTTTTCTACTTTTACCACAACGTTTTAAACTTGTTACAATATGCAATGCTCTGTACCACTGTGTATAAATATAAATCCCTAATGACAACTCCCCTAAAGGGGCTTTTCGGTGTCATGTAAAAATCCCCCTCTCTCCCAGTTAAGAATACCAACTGGTAGGAGGCAAACCAGTTGGCTATTTACAAAGCATGGTGAATTTGTCCCTGGGGTTACCGAGAACAAATTCATTCAGTAGTCCGAGTCGGGGATTTGAACCCGGGTCTTCTGCATTTAAATCCCAACTTTGACCACTGAGCCACCCTGCCTCCGTTTAGAGTGCATGATACGAGTGTATCATGCACTCTAAACGCCTGCAAGGCAACCAAATGGATTAGGTATCAAATATTATGCGTCTTTTGCTCTTTTCTTGCTTTATGTTAATTAGACAATGAATTGCAACCAAATTGCCTGCTTAAAATACGTATCACTACTTGCAAGCTAATGAATTCTTACCTGTGTTTCTGTTGCTAAGAAACTAAATCAGTCATGGAAGGTTCAACAATCAAAGTATAACTACCATAATGAGAGCAAATTATGATAATATGAGGTCTAACGTTTTAAAAATTAATGGTAAGCTACTTTACAGTAGTAAATTTGAATAAAGTACTATTATAATTATGTAACATTAAAATCTTCAAGCATTAGTTAAGACTCTGAATTGAGAGCAGAAACAAATCGTTCAGTGCTAAGAAAACTGACCTGGCACCCAATAAGCAACTGTTGAACTAGGTCAGCTTTGAGAAACTGCATGACGTTAAACTTGTAGTGCGCATGACTTGAGTGGACAAGAATCTCAACGGTTGAAAGGAGCATCTCCCAGACACCGAGAGGAGCATTAAATTCTTGTTTCTTTTCATTCTCCGAGGGATCTTTTTCCCACATTTTCCAATCTAGCAAAAAATTCTTGAAAATAGCAATATCACGAACAACTGCATTAGACTCGATGTTTAACTGTATTGGTTTGTCAATCAGGTTGGTGGCTCGGAAGACTTCTCCGTCACAGGCGGCCTCCATCAGTACCTGTAAAATTAGACACACCCTACATATTTACCGTCATGCCTTGCAATATGTTCAACTTGACATTTTCGAATGTCATGTGATCTGGTAAAGTGAAACGGCACGTTGAAGTTTCGGCAAAAGAAAAACAAGAACGAGAAAGAAAAAGAAAAAGAGCGTTAATATAGAACGACTTGTTTTACACAGCTAGTGACATAATTTAATGAACACGAGGTTCTTGTTTTAACGGAAGAGGAAAACTAGGTGCCGGCAAGAGCTAATTTTCTGGGCCCGGTTCTACAAAAACTCCGATTAATTTAATCCTAAATTAGGAGAAAATTCAAGGAGAAATTTTTTCATAAGAAGCGGTTGACAAGAAAACAACCAGAAAAAAGCCTCAAAGAGTGCGATTTCCTTTCAAAAAGCACCTCCTCTCTCAATGGTTCAATTTTTCATAGATTGATGGTTGAAGTAAAACCTTGTCATTCTCCTTTCTTCTTAAGGTCTTCCCTTTAAAGGTCTTTACTTTAAAATAAGAAAGCTTTACACTATATAAAGAATAGATTCTCATTTTATAAAATATAAAAAAAAATCAGTGTAACAATAAACAATTTAGAAATATATATTGTGGTATCTTGCATTTACAATAGTTCTGAAACGGTTGCCACTGGCGAGTTAACACCAGCTAGCTTGTCAATCAAGTCTTGCATAATATAATCCAGCCTTCAAGAGTTGAATTAGCCCAAGATGATGAGCCCCAATGAGAAAACACATGACAAAACCACTAAATTTTCATTTGTTAGTATATTAAATTACAGAGTTCCTGTAGGTTCCAACTCAGGAGAATTAGGACCTTTTTAAGACTTTTTAAGATCCAAACTTTCAAAATTTAAGACCTATGCAAATTAAAATGTTGTTCACACATTCGAATGAAAGATTAGTATCCCACAATCCAACAGGACTGCAGGTATTGAAGCGACTGCTTATGCACTTTTCCGTGCCTTTTGCGATGCTTCTTCGGGGCATTCTGTGTGTTCGAAAAGCAACACAACCGAAAAACGCTTCAAATTTGAACCAGTGGAAGGAACATCTTTGACATGAAATCAAATTTAAGGCATTTTAAGAACTAAAAAAATGAACTTTTACATTTTAAAGACTTTTTCAAGGCCTTAAAAGCTCAAAATCAAAAATAAGACTTTTTAAGGACCCGCAGGTGCCCTGAACTAAACAAATAATTCTATCTGTACAGAACTAACTCTTTTTTAAGATGTCACTCTACCTTGAGCATATGGTACCCAATTTGACAGCGCGGAGTAAGTAGCACACGTTTAATAAGAGAATAACCAGCTTCTTGGTCCATAGCCTTAGCGTGATATTCACAACGTCTCTGAATGGAAAGCAGCACTGAAAGTGCTTCCGATTGGGTTTTCTCATCATCTGCAATCTCTACGACCTGAAGGAGGGGCAACGAATCACTTCCGTCAATTAAAAACTACAAATATCTACATAAACATGAAAAGCATCATCAATGTAAAGATCCTACTGAAAATGGAAATGGTAGCACGTGATTCGTCTGGTCTAGTGGCATAAAACTTTTTATATGTGTTATTACTATAAATTCAATTCCTATTAATATCCGATTTGCTTGGTAACGAAGAAGTTAGGCAGGGTAATCATAAAAAATCATTTCAATAAAATTTGTTACATAGTTTCAATATTATAAGCTTGTATAGAGAAACTCAGTGACTTCCTTTTTTATGTTTTTTCCCCCACTCTTTTTTGTTATAAGGTCTTGAACTGCACGAGCGGCAAGGTTTTGATGTTAGGGCAACAAAATGAAGTTTCAGGCTAGAGTTGAACAAAAAAGAACAAACATCTAAGTATGGCCAAATGAAAATAAATTAGTTTTGAATGTTCTTTCGAGCAACAAAAAACCAATTGTTTTTCATGAAATTTTTAAAAGAAAAATTTGTCTTTCACACGTTCAAGTTTATAAAAGTTAACTGGAACATATTTCCTCATCAAAAGTGCTTATCCTTTTTCATCGCAAAGAATAAAAATTTCCTCTGTATTATCTTATTGGTTTAGAACGCTTTAGATCTTTACAGCCCTGTTAGCGTTCCCCCCACTTTACTTCAAGAACTAACTGACTTTCTCCAAACTCCGAAAATAATAGGCTCAAAACAATATTTTGGTAACACAGCTATTAATGAATGTAGCAGCCGTGCGAATGTTCATAAAATTTCGAAAGAAACTTGCCTGGCCTAAAGTAAAGTTAATGAAAGTACTGTACCTTTGCAAAGAAGTATATGAAAACACTTATCCCTCCAACATCGTGCGCAGCCTCAAGGAGACTGCTACTTCTGACTGGCTGAAGATCACGTGGAACTCCCGCCTTTGAACTGATAGAAATAAGCTCAATACTGCTAGCTACTGCATCACGACTGTGTCGTCTCATGAACGACCTATCTTGTGGTACATGATACTGATGAAACTTGTGATGGTATATTGGATTGTAGGTGGCAACCACACTACGCTGTGGAAAATGACAAGTAAATATTGTCAGAATCGGTGGAGGAAAATGCTGGGTATTCTTTGCCATTGTTAAACTATCATTATTCATAGAAATAATGATAGTGTTTAGATTGATTTTTAACGGTGATAGTAATGGTAATGTGAAGGGCAAGTGGAAGCGAGGACGATCAAAGAAGACGTGGAAGACGCAAGTGGAGAAGGAGAGTAAGAGTGTTGGTTTGGAGAAGGAGGATGCCTTGAATCGA
>JANCMA020523320.1:0-10334 GCA_024336925.2 Zoanthus solanderi | reverse complement strand
TGAGATAAAGATTATAAATACAGCTCACAAATGAACGCGAAAAGAACGTTTTGTTTTCTTTACCTCAAAGAACTTTCGACAGAAATCAACACGATTCCGCTACATGACTCCAATTTACCAAGCCCAAAGTTGGAAGGTTATCAGAACAAATTAAGCTCACAAAAGAACACGAAAGAAAGTTTTGATGCCTTTAATACCTCTCCACATAAAGAAAACACAACTCCACCACACTACTCCAATTTGCGGAGGAACCACGCCGCCTAACGCTACATACATCTTTAGCACACTCTCATTGGCCGCAGTTTCGATGCAGTTCTTAGCGCACCTCCGATTGGCTAAATGATCCTTACAGTACATCTCTTACAAACACTCGAGATTTGTATCGCCTGAATACTATCCTCGTACGGCTCTATAATGCTGCCGCCTCGTCAGCCTCGCGTCTTCGCTCGGCTGGCTGGTTGGCAGGTTGGCAATAATAAAAACATATTTGAAATATTGAAGGTTGTTTAAACGAAATAAAATGAGCGTTTTTCCTTTTCCTTCTCTACTCAGATTTGATATAGTTGATAAAAGCACGTGTATCGCGGTAGATAGTTTCAAAAGCAGCTTCATAAGAAAGGTATCAAAATGAACTCTTCCCTTCCCCCCAGAATCCAGATTAAGATTCAAGTCATAAAACAACAAAGAACAGGAAGAATTTAAGCATTTAAGCTAGCTGAACACAGTTCTTGCCAAAGTTGTCGTGGTATTTCAAACAAGGTGGCGTGGTATTTCAAACAAGGTGGCTAAACACAGTTCTTGCCAAAGTTCTGGTTATATTTCATATACCATATATGTCGGTGCATATATTGACCTTTTAAGCCTTACAAGCTACCTCAAAAAGCCGGCATGATCCTATGTTAAAGTAAAAATATTGCAACAGCCGCTATACGTGATCACTTTTGTACGAATGGACATTTAGGTGAATTTTTTCCCCCAACAATAACACTAAAGCATATAGGAAGCAGATAAAAAGTCATCCAAAGAACTGATGAACTGATTTCTTCAGAAAATTTTAAAATCTGTCATTAGGCAATAGCAAAATAGGAACCACGATTACTTTTTACCCCATCCTCTAACTTACCTTCTGTCTTTTTCAAATTACATTTTTTCTCCCTCTCGACTTGGTCTCTCCTGACCCTTACCCCCATAATTCTGTTTTTTTAACCCATTTTCTTCTCTTAACCTCCCACAACTGTTAAACTCACCTGAATTCTGCCGCTTAAAAGGTGTAACATCACCAGCTGATGTCGAGTCTGAAAGAGGGGAGAAAAGATTTGTTTCACTACAACACTTTTTTCAACAATTGTATTAAAGTGTACATATCATTAGTGGGTTTTCGAATGTAAAAAATGTCCTTTCCCCTCCAATGGTGATAGCAAAAGAAAAATTCGATTGCGATTTTTCTTTATGGTGTAATTTGCATTTAAAGTTGGAAAATCGCTTCCGGATTCACTTTGACCGAGCGATGGGAGGCTGGTAACTATCATGGCCAATGACGTCAAAAGCAGAATTAAGTAGTGAGAGTCCGGACCAGTTTCTATATATGTGTTCAATTAAAGTAGCTACAATACACCTCGCTACCATATTTTACAAGAAAACGGAACAGATATATAAAAACAGGACCGTTCTCTCACTACTAAATTCTGCTTTTGACGTCACGGATTAGAAAACAATATGGTAGTTACCAGCCTTCCATCTACTGCAAATACCGAATCCTGATTTACTACGTACTCGCTATCTATCAGGTGACAGACTTCTTTACTCTGTTTAAGTATTCCAGAACAAGACAGCTTTAATACTAACAAACAATTCTCCCAACAAACTCACACAAAATACAACATTTTGAAACGAGAACTTAAGTTTGATCACTAATCCTTTACGAGCCAAGTAGCCCATGGAACCGGCGCTTATCTCCAATTTCTGTAGTGTTAAGCGGATGAAAGTCTTTAACTCCCCATGGACGGGACACTAATTCATTGCAGGTTAGCTAAGCCCTGTACGAACCAAGTGGCTCATGGAGCCGGCGCTTATCTCCAGTTTCTGTAGTATTAAGAAGATGAGAGTCTTTGACTCCACCTGGATGGGACACTAATCCATCGCTGGTTAGCTCCCAGCAGATGCTGGCATTCATTTACCTATTCCGGAAGGATGGAAAGCTGAGTTAGCTTAGGCACAAAAGAGGTAGCATAAATATTACAAATCTCAGCAGGACTGCCAACTTAAAGGGAACCTCGGCTGTCCAACAATATTGATCTCAAATAAGAGTTTTCTTCAACTTGTGTCTACATCAGCAGCTCAAATTGGATAATTCTCAATATATTATTCACACTAAATGATTTGTTTTGATCAATGGATTTTCTGCGGGCCGCCATCTTGAAATGTGACGTAGTTGCGTTGTAGTACCAGATCCCATTCATTCATTGCTATTGTTTCTATCAAGAGTAGAGACTGGCAATACAACGCACAGACGTCACATTTCAAGATGGCGGAGCGCTGAAATTCAATGATCAAAACAAATCGCTTGGCGTGAACTATATACAGAGTATTATCAAATTTGAACTGCTGATGTAGACACAAGTTGAGGAAAACTCTTATTTGAGATTAATATTGTTGGACAGACGAGGTTCCCTTTAATTGTCAAAAAACGCAGTTCGGCAACAGTGCATTCGTGAAGTATATGTGATAAACATGACCAGACCGCCGCCTGGTTAGCTTTGTTGGTAAAGCACCAGTTGACTGAGTAGCTCAGCTGGTAGAGCGGCGGTCTAGTAACCCGAAGGTCGTGGGTTCAAATGCTACCCGAGTCAGTGAGTTTTTCACTGACTCAAAAACAAGCGTTGGTTTAACTTCATGTTTGTAAATCCCTGAGGATGATTGAAATAATTTTTATTTGCCCGTGTAGATGAACAAAATTGACCAATTTTTGTATGACAATTATATTGGCTGAAAAACTGGCGTGTTAGTTTTTATGTGGCAAATAAAAATTGTCACATATAGAAAATTGTCCGTATAGACGAGACAACACATAAAATTGGCATTTTTTTGTCATCCAGAGATCCCAGTCTCCAATCTTTTGTTTTCAATAAAAATTGCTCGTGTAGACGAGGCTTACCCCAGCAAACAAAAATTGTCAAATAAAACTTGACATATAAAAATTGCTCGTTTAGACGGAACATAAAAGTAAAACCAAAGACTGCCGGCATTCTTAGCCGTCCTATGCTTTTATGAAACCTACCCTAACTTGAGATACATTAGTTGTGTTTTGATTTGCATTTTTCAAACCTTTTAAACGGCAAGAAATGCATTTATCAGGATTTTACAGCTTCACCAAACTTCCAGTGCGCTACAGAGAAACAGGAAAGCCCGAATTTACGTAGCTATGCGTCCAATTTTATCTAAAAAGCAAACGCTTTCCAAAACATCCAGAGGACGGACTTACATAATGAAATCAACAAACTTTAATTTGGACATAGTAACAGTCCTTGGACTTAAAAAAAATTATATCAAAAGGAAAATTTATTATTAATTGGGCGAGTTTTCCAAGCCAGCGTTTGTTTGTTTTTTAATTAATTAATTAATTTATTTATTATAAACATATAAATACATACATAAATATAAATTACTTTTAGAAGTGTGTTTAGCTTAGGTGAAAATTCATTAGGGGCAGAGTGCAATGCGACTAGAAAAATTAAGTTTGCGGGTTTGTAGCTTTATATAAGAGAATTGGGGATTGCAAAGAGGAGACTATATTATTTGTCGATTAAGAAAAGGAAGAATAACTTCAAAATCCTTTTTGAGGCTTGTATTTTCGCAGCATTCCAACTGGTAAAACCTCTCTAGTTGGCACAAAAAAGTTTTGAATGTTGGCATAGTTTAATTTACGCGACAACTCCATATGTAATATCTTGCAACCAGAAAACAAAAACTAAGTATAGACCTCAACTCAAGTATACATTTGAACTGGAGATATATATTAAACGAATGTTAAATGACTGATTATCGCAAGTCTCTGTAGGTTTTTTCACGAAAGAGGTTTGACAAAAGGGCTTTTTAGTGTCGGGCCTGTAACTCTGAAGTTAAACACAAATTAAATTATTTGTGCTGTCAATTCACAAACAGTATCTTGAGAGTCTTGCGCGTCAAACCGTGGCCACCTCGCATAAGTTTTGTACAAGTTTTTGACACTGGGTTTCTGACATTTGATGGCTGTTAATTTCCGAAGAGCCAATCACATCGCCCGAAAATAGGCAAAGGTCAGGAGGCAGAAGAAAATTTTGGAATGATTTCTCATGCGATCCATCAAACTTGTCAAAAACTTGTATGAAACTTATGCGGGGTGGCCACGGTTGGGCGCGCCAGACTGTAAAGCGCTTCTGAGACTGAGGTTAAATAAAAGTTAAATTATTTGTGCTGCCAATAGACTCTTTTTTTCGATGTATTAATTTTCTGCTTGATAGCGAGGCCTAGAGGACACAAACAAAGGATATTGAACGAACAAGTTTATTCATTTCTTTTGTTTGTTTCCTCTAGGCCTCGCCATCAAGGTGAATTTTAATATATCGAAAGTAACCTATTTTAAAAAACAAACAGTATCTTAAATCGCTTCTAAGACTGAGGTTAAATAGAACTTAAATTATTTGTGCTGCTAATTAACAAACAGTGTCTTTAATGCGCTTCTGAGACTGAAGTTAAACAGAAGTTAAATTATTTGTGATGCCAGTTAAAAAACAGTATCTTTAATGCGCTGTGATGTAGCAGTCACGTTAGGATTTTAAAAAAGTAAAACTTACTGTAATGATGTCACAGGCGGTTTCCGTGCGGAAATAAAAGGAAAACGAAATCGAAACCAAGATACGGAAATCGCTCCAACACAAATTCATAACTGACCACAAAATGAATCTTCACTATGATGACGATGGCCAAAAGGTATGTAAATAAAACGATAACATTCTTGCTATCTGGCAGCATTCAAACTTATAAAAAATTTATAATTCATTACTTAACAAAAACTAATAAATATCAATTACTTTTCTTGGAAGGAATTGCGACACACAAACTTGTCTTCACTATTTGAAAGTTAGTTTTGTATTTCAAAATATGTCGACAATGATAGAAAACATTTTCTGTTATTTTGTTAGCCCAAACAGGTCTAACCTTTAGGCTCGGGGTAGGGACGATAAACAGTTGTCATCACATCAGATTGAGAAACTCTTATGAACAAACATTTTGCCCGCTGTTAATTGTTTCGAATCACTCGAAACTGGAGGAAAAAGTCAAATTTCTGAGTAGCACACGACTTGAAATCCTGATAGCACAATGAATCAAGCATCACTGATTCACTCCATCCGATTCATTTTGCATGTTAACTCGTTTTTCTCCCGCCTAGCTCACACAAGAAAACTTCTAAGACTTTAACCAGTTCTCTAATTAGCTGCAATGAAAGTCAACCATACGAGTTTATACGAAGATTAAATTTCGACTCTAGTCTAACTTGAGTATTAGTTGAACAAATCAAACAACTTTCCTTTATTTCGTAAAGCGATACAAATCTTCACTGAGACAGCGGAATCAAACTCCCTACAGTGCGAAATTCATACTGATGTGCAGTACGGGCTGTATCATTTTATTCGTAATTTTTTATTTGAAATTTTTTTTAACTTTAATATTTCATGGACATAAATAAGCTACTGAATTTTAAAAACCAACTGCACAGCCTTTATAACGCGGAAGAGGAAATAACTCAGTATATGAAAACAATTACCATAGATAGTTGTCAAACAAACGGCCTTACATATCAAAACCTTTGTTCGTTGGTGTTATGGAGATATAAAAGAAACGTGGCTGATAGTTTAAAATTTAGATTTTCGATTTCCCTTTTAAAAAAGAGAATTGTCTCAGCTGATATTGCCATCTTCAGTGGGAATGAATGAATTACTCAGTATTAGCTGAAGTACGTGTTACTGTCAAAAGAAATCCCTCAGGAAATGTTTTCGTTTTAAATACTGTACTGTCTAACTATGACGAGAGTAACGATGACAATTTTTCATTGATTAAAGTTAAGATTTCTCATACCTTTCGTTTCGTATGACGGGAAATATTCAAATGGAACGAAAAAACAGTAGGGATTTGATGGCTGGCCAGAATCTCCTGTCAAAAACGACCACTGCTCGCCCCGAAAGACTTTGTAGTTATATGGCGTTATAACCAGAACTTTATCATCGGACATCGAACGATAATGTAAAGGGCGCATCTCACGAGAGTTGTGTCAAAATCACGCTCAAATATAATCAAACTAGAGCAGACGATTGCGTCTTTGTCACAGGTTTGTCGAACCGGGTGTAAACAATGATGTGAGTTAGTTTCTCTGGCAAGACTTCAACCAATCTGAAGTATTTCGATTCAGAATGTGACCTCGTGGCTGATGCTCAGTTGGATGACAAAGAGGTCATATAGTAATATGATATACACTGTAAGTGTAACGCAAAAATCATACAAATCATAAAAATTTCTATAAAACCAGCTGAGCAATTGTAAGGTTTCTCTAATCATGAATTTTTAAACCATAAGCATTGAACTTTTGTAATATTTCGAAAATTTCACGAGGCCTTGAAACGTTTTCTGGACAAGTATTTTAAAAACATGTCATTTTTAAACAACACTATAAGTGTATTTTTTTTTCTGCTTGTAAATGCCATTCGCCAATAATCACACTATTTCAAACGATGTAGACTAGCCACTAATGCGGCGGTAGAATATTTGTCTTAAAAGGTTTGTCGCTTTTTTAAAATAAACTTTGTCTTTGCGCCATATCGTGACATTTTGCAATAACACGAGCCCGCCAAAATCTTACGCAAGTTGCGTGGCATTGTGAACAACACAAAGAAATGAAAGACCATGACAAAATAGTCAATAACTGAAAATGTGGCTCTTTATATTAACTGCTATTAATGGCTATCGCTAAGTGCCAACGAGCAAGACAAAAGCACAAGGACGACAGAACTGAGCAATGCAAGTACTGAGAACTGGCGCTCTCTTTTTTATTTAAAAAAAATTAAACTGAAATATCTCAACGTGTACTTTACGTGTGAAAACCATTCGAACATAAAGAATTTTCTTGTAAAATTTTGTTTTGTGTAAAAAATATTTCTTTTACAGCAATATTCATCAGTTCTAACACTTGTTAGATAAAACGTCTTTGATAAAATGAACAAGCCGCTGTTTGTTCACTGAAAATGTTTCGTGCTGTGATTCGCTCACACAAAAGCTATTGTCTCATTACCTTACATCCAGGTCGAGATTTCCTGCTTTCTATACATGTGCATCGTCTCCATCATGCCGCCGCCTCGCCATGCTCGAGTTTTCAGTCGTTGGCAATTAATTAAAACAATAAAAAAAAATCTCAAATGCAAAAATCTAAATGAATAGTCATGGTCTCTGTCTACAAAATATACACACTTTTTTTTCTTTTTTTTATAAGAACGTCTTTATAAGAACAACGAGGCTCAGATTGGCCGAAAATTAAGAACAATTTTCAGGCTGAGGCTCAAAAAAAAAATGAAAATGTTTTTGGTAAAAACTTTACTGAATCTTGTAATTTATGTTCGCAATGTGCAGAGCAAACTGAACACAAAAGCACCGTTTCCCATTTATTATTTAAGGTTAGTTACTGGATTTGAGTGGCTTGTTTAAAAATACACCCACACAATGGCGATATAATGAACGAGAGATTTGAATAATGCACGATGCAAAGCGAAACTCGATATAGTAATGCCTTCAAATAGGAATGGTCAATGTTCTAAAATCTTATCTGCTTTCCCGATTTTCTTAACTAATTCATATCAACAACTGAGAAGCTGTGTAACGAGTTGCAAACAGTAAATTGTCATCACTACGCACAACCAAATAATGAACTCCAAATCGCTCCTTTTCACGGGCCAAATGGTAAACGTGCGGGCTTCAAATGTATTTGCAGTTCTCACTCTGATTGGCTGCGGTGGTGG
The DNA here is from genome assembly GCA_024336925.2 of Zoanthus solanderi. Taxonomy (NCBI): domain Eukaryota; kingdom Metazoa; phylum Cnidaria; class Anthozoa; order Zoantharia; family Zoanthidae; genus Zoanthus; species Zoanthus solanderi. The sequence goes on along the minus strand of JANCMA020523320.1, from coordinate 2,292 downwards.
TGTGATGCCTCGTTCAACCAATAAGATCGCGAAGATACCATTTCAGTGCCAGTTTCTGGCGGGATTTTGTGTGGGCGTTTGCTGTCGTTTCGCTTTCACAAATTTATTTTGGTTTCGGTTCAAAATGCTTTCAAGTCGTCAAAATTCTGACTTAGGCGAGAATCAGCTCAACGGAATTGACATGTCAGGTTTTTCAAAACTAACTCTTTTGTTTTCGAACAAAATAAAACACTCTTTGGCTCTTGTCTCGATAGTAGTGAGTGAAGTATATTCTTCGGTTCATGTCTATTCAGCTTACTCGCATGTGTAGATCGTTACAAAAAACCTCATATATTTTGGACGAATTGGCCTTAAGTAGTGATGCGCTCGGGCGCAAATAATGCTACTCGGACCAAAAATAAACTATATGGCCTTCAGAAGTAATGTAATTGTCCTCTTTATGAGTTTTGCTCTTTGGGGGGCCAGATTGACAGTCAGTGGTTAATTTATGGCCGCAGTGACGGCGCGGAAAATACTTGGCTGGGTGAAACTCAATGAATGTGGAGAACTGTTGCAAGGAAAAGGTATTTGTTGAGGATGAACGGCAGGATTTAAAACAATTGTGTAAGATCGACAATAGTGCATTGAATTGAGATATGGTTATTAAGGGGAAAAGAATTAACGATCCTGAGAAGGAATGAGAGAGGTATGGTAACAGCAATGTGTGGGGTAAAGCTGACGGATAAGAACACCACCGAGGAATTGATGGCCATGCTGGGACTAAATGAGACGTAAGATAAGTTGGCAAAAAGGCAAATGGAGCGCGATGGGGAGCAACTTTAGAATACCCCGACACAATTTTAAGGCACGTTAATACAGACAGTGGTACCGCGGACGAAACACGAACAATAGAAACATTGAAGACACCCTACTCTCTGGCATCGTGGCACCGCGGTGCTGTGGACATACCATGAATAATTAAAGAACATCGAAGACACTCTAATCTCTAGCACCATGGTACCGCGGTGCTGTGGACGAAACATGAATAATTAAAGCGCCTTATTCACCGATTAATCGGTGAATAAGGCGGTAATCCCAATGGGATGAATGAACGCTTCTCTTTTTTTCTAATTTATTCATTTTTATGTTCTTAATCATTTTTTGTTATTTTTAATTTCCTTGCCCACCGCGTTTCTATTGGCTACTTAATTCTCTCTCTGGCTATATAAACTCACCCCTTTTACTGTCACTTTCTCTTTTACTCCGACAAAGGACTAACGTCCGAAACGTCAGTAAGTTTTCTCTTTTTATACGGTGTAGAATTTACAGATTTATCACTAGCCCGCGATGGCATTGCCGGTTTTCACCTGACATCATGGCGGCCATGTTGGTGTTCTCTTAACAAAAGAATTTTGATTATTTCTTTTGTTTGGGACACCAACATGGCCGCTATGTCCAGGGTTGTCAAAAAAAGATTTAGAGTAGCTGGACTTGCCAAAAAGTAGGGAGATGCCACACAAAACACGTCTTACCCCGATCGCTGCCTCGATTATTCTCATTCTCATGAAAATAAAGCTACATGCATTTAGAGTAGCTGGCGCATTTTTCAGAGAAGCCGATGAAATGCGCCGGTTGTCGGCTTATTTTGACAACCCTGTATGTCTATTGTCTTTTTTGTCTTTTTGTATTGCCTGAAAGCCAAAAATGGACATAAGAGAGGCAAAGAAAGGCAATACCAAAAGACAAAAAAGACAATAGACATACAGGGTTGTCAAAATAAGCCGGCAACCGGCGCATTTCATCGGCTTCTCTGAAAAATGCGCCAGCAACTCTTATGTCCAAAAATGGACATAAGAGAGGCAAAGAACAATCCCGGAGGATACTCACCAGAATTTTGGGTGGGGGTGTGCTGCCAGACCTTTACAAACCTAACCTGTTCTAAACTAAAGATGGCTTCATTTTGACACCCTAATCTAAACTGGCAAATCTATCGCGATCATTTCAAGTCAGTTTACATCAAAAAGCAACGAAATGGGACAATGGATAGTCTTGCTGTCTGCGTGTTCCAGGAAAAAGATAAAGAAGTGGCAGCGATAAGAAAATGAGTTCTACACAGAGATCAGGCTTGCGAATCACGCAAAAATGAGGAAAATGAGAAAATAGGTTTGAAAAAGGCGGATGCTTATAATCGAGCAAGATGGCAAGAAGGCAATGGGTACAAGGTGAATACGGCCATATTCATTGGCCGTTTTCACACTAGAAGACGAACAAGTCGTCTGGACGGACAAATCGTACGACGATTTGTTCGTCTAA